>BMAU01002866.1:0-243130 GCA_019973935.1 Trichonephila clavipes | reverse complement strand
CATATACATATTACATACATACATATACATATACATAAACATAACATATATATATATATATATATATTGTTTGATTGATTGAATATTAATGTCGCACTGTTCAGCTACAAGAGGGCTTTTGGCGACGGACCGCGTAATTTTGAACAATGGTCAAGTGACGTGGATGACACCTGAACTGGCATCACCTCTCCTAACTACCACCACCACACCAACGGAAGGACGTTTCAGCTCTCGACAGATTTAACGTGCATCGCTGCCCTAAACGGCGGGTCTTGAGAGGTACTGGGCTCGAACTCGTGACAAGGCAAGCCACGATCAGATACCTATACCACTTGGCTGCCACGGCCACTATATATAGTAGTAAATATAAAAAGTTACAGCGGTAGATCTTTAAATTTAATACTTTTATTAAAAAAATAATAATCAATGATTAATTTTATAACAAATTTTTACCTTTATGGGAATACAAAATTATTTTATATCGTAACTTTTGTATAAGCAAGGATTTAATTTTTTTATGAAATTTCCATACCACCAACAAAATTGTTGAATATACACAAAAACTATAATATAATTTCATAAAAGCCGCATTTGTAGATACATCAACCTATGCGGTCTCCTTTGTTATAACTTAATTTACATGTGGCCTCTAATGGTAAAATGTTTCACCGCCTGTGATCCATGCGAAATCTAAAACACAGCACTCACACAGAAGAAGTTTCCAGTCATAAATTCTTCCGTTTCCCTAACATCTGACTTTCGTTTTTCCGGAAATTAACTTACTTATGGCAGCAATATGCTTGTCTGCCAGCTTCCTGGCTGTGATGAGACGATCCCGTTTTACAATAGGATAATATATCTGTCTTCTACAGGTGTGGTACTGATTACACGATCTCCCCCGTGACACTTATTACACATTCCAGTATTTTGAAGTACCTAAGCAAATCTTGAAACAACGCTGTGGGCGGTAGTGAACTCGGGAAACATCTACAGTTCTTCGTTCGCGAGTAAAATTATCTATATGATACTGTCTGGTATACCCGTTCTTCACACGGGTGAATTGAAAAATTAAACAATACAGATAGAAGGATAAAGAAATTTTTAATAAGTTGATTTTACGTGAACTGCAAATTAAATTAAGAAAAGCTTTCTGCATATCTCATAAGAACAAAAAAAAAACCATGTCTGTTAAATTTTAAGTCTGCAGATCTAATAAGTGATAAAAATGACTTTTTTTTATTAATAATGCCCCGTAACTCTCTTGTGAGTCGATTTTCGAAAACATTTTCCGAAGCTTCTGTCTGCTTAGCAAAAGTAACACATTGTTACCAATTTTGTGTAATGAATTCTTAAAATAGTGTAAATAATTTATATCTGGATGTGTAATACGTTAAAATTATTTTCTGTTGTATTTATTTGATGTCAAAATTGTAAGATTCACAAGCAACGCCGTTCCTTTGTGGAGATTTAATGGAAACATAGCGAAATGTTGGCGATAGAGTCAAGTTAGCATCATTTTTGGCGATCCCGTTGGGAACTTGGAGATTGATTGAACGGTTCAAAAGTTGATATGCTGTAACGCTATCTGGTAGGCAACTGCAACAAAGATGACTGCACAAAAACCTTTTTCCATAAAAAATACATATACATGCCAATTCTCATAGTAATCGGTTGAACGGTGTTGGAGTGAAACCGATTTCATATATACAAACTTCCATTTATATACACTGCTGGTCACGGTAAATGCAACACCCTGAAGGAAGCATGCAAATAACATGAAATTTACAACATGCATTAGCGGAGGTAGAGATATGCAAATGATTAGAATTTGAGCGCAGACACACATCACGTGCGCCTGTAGCGCCACCTCAAAGCGCTATTTAAGGCTTGGAGATTTCGACGATTTCAAGTTCGGCAATTCTGTTTTTCTTGTGGTTTTTTCAAAAACGATCAGTTATGTCTCGTAGAAAACGGCGATCAGCTTTTGATAAAGTATCCGAGTTCGACAGAGGAAGGATAGTGGCCTACCGAGATTGTGGATTATCTTTCAGGGAAATCGGTAGTCGTGTTGGACGAAACCAAACAACTGTAATGCGGATATGTGACCGTTGGATGCAGGTACGACGGACCGACGTGGTCCATCGCATCCACCTCAGTGCAACACTTCACGTGAGGACAGGCAAAGTGTGCGGATAGCAGTGACGGATCGCTCAGTCACATCACGAACCATAGCACCGCACATTGAGTCAATAACGCATCATTCAGTGTCTGCGCGTACCATTCAATGCCGTTTACAGCAGAGTGGTCTGTCCGCAAGACGCCCATTGCTTGGTCTATGCTTGATGCATAACTACAGACGTCTCCGCCGCCAATGGGGCTATGAAAAAAGGATGTGGGCGGCAAAATGGAATGAAATTTTCTTTACTGACGAGTTACGCATCTGTCTGTAACACCACTATAGTCGAATTCGAGTCTGGAGACACCATGGAGAGAGGATACTGAAAAGCTGCGTTATGCACCGCCACACTGGTCCTGCACCGGGTATTATGGAATGAGGCGGTATTGGATAACACTCTCGCACTCCTCCAGTACGCATTGCCGGTACTTTAAACAGCCAGCGCTACATATCCGAGGGGTTGGAGCTAGTTGTCCTTCCTTACCTTCAGGGCTTGGCCACAGCCATATTTCAACAGGATAATGCGTGACCACACGTGGCACGCATTGTCCAAAGGTTCTTCGTCAATCACCAAATTGAATTGCTTCCCTCTTCGGATCTTTCACCGATAGAAAACATGTGGTCCATGGTTGCTCAACGATTAACCCAGATTACACACCCAGCTGCCACACCAGATCAACTTTGACAACGTGCGGAAGCTGCTTGGTCTGTTGTACCCCAAGAACACATTCAAAGTCTCTTTGAATCAATGCCGAAGCGTGTGACAGCGGTGATCTCCAACAATGACGGCTACTCTGGCTACTGATTCTGGCAGAAACCACACTTCACAGAAGTCAAAAAATTTAATCATTTAATACTTGGTCAACATGTTATCTACAAAATAAATTTTGTTGTGCTATTTCTTGTCTTTCTGGTGTTGCATTTACGGTGGCCAGCAGTGTATATATAGACTAGGAAGACTTATTTAGGCCCTTAATCGGTCTTTTTTCTTTTTCGTTATCCAAAATCATGCAAAAAGGCACATTTTTTTATTGCGTATAACTGCTTATAATAGAATGAAAAAAAATGAGAGAATTTTATTTTAATTTTAAAGTTTTTGCATTATATCTTAGTTTACAATTGTGGAACACAAACCCTTTTAAACGTTTGCTTTTTGTAAGTACACTTTGTATACTATAAAGAGCTTTTCATATACACTCTGTCGCAAAAAATATATGCACCCAGAAGAAATCAAGCTACAATCACGAAACTTGGCAAGAATGTAGTCTGGTAAGAGATATGCAAATGATTAAAATTTCGAAGCCAATGAGACAAGGGCTAAATGTGCTATGCGCATATTAGTTGCGCAACTGGGAGAGTTTAAAAGCATGAGTACGAGCGCCGTACGGCTATCAAACGAATCTGATGACTTTGATAGACGATATTGAGACTTGAGATGCCTCTAAGACGTAACCGGCGGCAGTACGAGCAGCTGACGGACTTTTTGATAGGGGCCGTATAATAGGCCTCAGAGAAGCAGGTTGGTCGAATGGACGTATCGGCCGCCACCTCGGTCGGAGCGATATGGTAGTTGCTCGGTGTTGGCAACAGTGGATCACAGAAGGTAGAGTGTACCGTCGCGGAGGGTCAGGACGTCCCAGGAACACAAATGATCGCGAGGATCGTGCAATTAGAAGAGTGGCCACTTCGGCACCAACAACGTCGCTAGCATCGATTAAACGCCACTTACCTCCTTCTAGACATCCAGTGCCATCAAGAGAAACCATAAGGGAGACGACTGACCGAAGTTGGCTTGAGGAGCCGACGTCCGCTAAGACGCTTACCACTGACCCCACATCATAGGCAGTGTCGACTGGATTTTGCCGACCTCGGGCAACTTGGAGTGTGACAGACTGGAGACGTGTCATCTTCAGTGATGAATCCCGATTCAGTCTCCGTGCTGATGACCACCGCACACGTGTCTGGAGGCGCACCGGCCAGCGGTCCGATCCGGCATTTATTGTCGAGCGGCATACAGCAATTTCACAAGGTGTGACAGTGTGGGGAGCAATTTCTTGGGACACACGATCATCTTTAGTGGTCCTTCAAGGCACTTTGACAGCTCGCAGATACGTGGACGATATTTTAACGCCGATTGTGCTACCCATGCTATCAAGTCGCCCAGGTGCCATTTATCAACAGGATAATGCTCGTCCACATACTGCGCGACTCTCCCAACAATGTCTTCAAGGATATGACGTCCTACCATGGCCTGCCAGGTCACCAGATCTTTCGCCAATAGAGCATGTCTGGGAAGGCAACTGCAGTCGTCCCGAGATACAGGAGAATTAACTGCGCAGATGCAAAGACTATGGCAGGATCTTCCACAGGGGGTCATAAGTGATCTAATTGAATCGATGCCACGCCGAATTTCGGCTTGTATAGCTGCCAGAGGTGGCTTTACTACTTACTGATTTTTAACCTTTTGCAAGCTGTAACCGCTTAATAAAATGATATTTTGTTCTGAATTTTTAATCATTTGTTTATTTTCATATACACTACATGCATACCAAATTTCGTGAATGTAGCTCAATTTCTTCTGGGTGCATATATTTTTTTGCGACAGAGTGTATATCTTAGAAATACACTGCTCAAAATAATTAAAGGATATTGCGGTTTTAGGTGGATCTTGTGGCTGGGAAGCTTTTTAGCTGATTGATACATGGTCGACAGACGTAGTAGGTTATATGAGAATAATTTACACATGTTTGGCAGAAAAAATGAATTTTATTGCGCATTTGTGTACAAAAGGAAAAAAACACAATTTGTGCATAAGAGAAAAAAAGAATAAGAAAAGGTCTTTTCTTCAAAGGAAATCATTTTCAGTAGGGGGTATGGTTTCCAGAGACGCCCAGCAACGTTGCGCACCTTTGAGGCATGGATTCAATGAGGCTATTAATCACGAGTTGGGGTATTCTGTCCCACTCTTCCAGAAGAACTCGTTCCAGTCCTTGGAGAGTTTGTGGGGGTGGTTGGCGGCCAGCAACTCGTCTTCCTAGAGCGTCCCAAACGTGCTTTATTGGATTCATGTCTGGAGAATACGCTGGCCATTCCATTCGTACGATGCCTTCCTCGAAAAGGAAATCCTCCACCAGGTTAGCACGATGTGGGGCCTGCAGTTATCATCCATTAAAATGAAGTCATCTCCGATTGCTGCAGCGTAAGGGACTACAATATGTCTGAGGATTTCATCCCTATATCGGCGAGCAGTCAGAGGTCCATCTCTAATGATGTAGAGGTCTGTGCGCCCGTCAATGGAGATGCCACCATACATCAACACTCCCCCACCGCCAAATCTGACACTTTCGTGCACGAACGCAGGATTATTCCTACTGCCACGGTCCTTCCAGATGAAAATACGCCTATTATCCGGATGAACAGAAAAACGGGACTCGTTAGAAAAAAGAACATTGCTCCATTCATTTCTCCTCCAGTTCACATGCTCTGTTGCCCACTCCCTGCGGTCGCGACGATGTCTTGATGTTAGTCTTACACATACCATCGGTCGGCGAGCATACAGACCTACACCATGGAGCCGGTTTCGGACAGTCTGAGTTGAAACCATGGTGCCAGTAGCAGAGCGAAGGTGTTGTTGGAGAAGAATAGCGTTAATATTTCGGTGTCTCCGAGCCGTTAACACTAAATAACGATCTTTATTGGGCGTTGTTGCCCGTCTACGAACTTGTCCTGGTCTTCGGCATGCACTTCAAGTCTCCAAAAAACGGTTCAGATCCTGGAAATCACGCTTGTGACACTCCAATGACTTGCGCTACTTCGGCTTGAGTTTGGCCCCCTTTTAACCTACCAACAACTCTCCATGCTTCTGATTCGGTTAAATGACTTCGCTGAGACATCGTACTCATCGAAACAAAGCAGTCACTGAAAGCTGATCATCCTTGTCTTCATTTCAGTTGAAAGTCAAATTTCTTTCGATGCCGCTGAAGCGACGTTTTTGACGTCGAACTCAAAATTAGCATACTCTACAGTTTGAAAATTAGAAAAATTTGCATTTGTGATTCTCTTCTTCCATTTTCGGCAAAAAAAATTTCGCTTATATCTTTATTTTATATAAAACTTACAATATCCTTTAATTGTTTTGAGCAGTGTATTTTTAAGTTTCGTACTTTTTTAAACGGATGAGGTTCAGTGTGATTGTGTGTAGAAGTTTTTGTGTGTGTGAGTCCCTCTGAAGGATAAAATTTCTGCCTTCATTAGAGAAAAATTCCCATCTTTTTTCACCACAAAGAAAATGCAGGATGAAAAGCATTTCAGTACAATACTCAAACATTATTATTTTTTCAAAATAGTAGCACAAAATAATACCACTATTAGAATTAAAAATATGCGCAAATCAAAAAAGAAAGAAAATAACAGTACCCGTACGAGGTACGGTCAAACCACGTGTGGTAAATTTTCAGTAGCCCGTACGTTGTGGGCGGCTACGCTAATAGGCTAACATATCATTTGCAGCAACTACAACTTTTCCTTTAAACTTTCATATTAAACTACGCCTGTCCTCCGTTTTAAATATTTCACATCCTTTATCAGCGATGGCATACAGCGAACATAAGTTTAAATGAAAAATTTGCGTACATGTAGCTCTTCTGCTTGTGTGTTTCGTACTTGCTCTAATATTTACATTTCGCTGAGAGACTTAAATGTTGGGTTTGCTATGGGTGGTAACATAACCCATCTTTATCAGGTGTCCACCAGTGCGTGTAACACTTTTAAAAATTTCTCTTCTCAATATTTTTTTAAGAATTTAAAAATGTTTTCTTTCTTTCATTTGTTTGGGCAAAGAATGGACAGTAATTTTTTTTTTGAAAATTTAAAACTTGGGGTAACAGGTGGACCATCCCCTATTGTGCAAATTATACAACTATTCATACTCATTGCTCAAATTGTAAAACTGTAATATGCATCTATTATGTACTCTTATTTTTTCTTCAATATATTGTATATGCAGGAAATAAAGGAATTCCATGTCTTCATTCCCGCATTTTAATTTGTACTTCAATTTAGTGCCTCTTCAAATTTTGGCGACCGAAGTTGGCGACTTAGTGACCATAGGGATGCTTCTGAAAATTACTGGAAAAATCTATAACATCACGATCCATGCATTTTAAAACCATTTTTTCCAGTTTCATTATGATAGTACAACCAATACATTGTATACCTTGTTTTTTAATTATAACTTTAATTTTTATAGGTGTCCCCCTTCCGGTATAGGAGTTGGCGACGCTGACTGCTGTGCCGTTGAGCCTGGGATTGAATCCTGGAGAAGACATGGAATTCTTGAAAATAATAACGTTTTTTATAATTTGTAGTATTATTCTTCCCTTATTTTGTTCGGAAAAATTATTCAAAATTGGGATCTATCTGCTATGCAAGAGAACGCTCTGGAATATTTCTAAGAATACGGAAACCCTCCATTATAAAAAAATAATGTGCTTACATGCACGATATGTCATATGTGTTCGCAAGTTTATTTACTGAACGGACTGTTGCGGACGAAGCATGCGTGGGAATTGTATGTGTGGAAACTATGTCAGCATTTGGAGATAATTTTTTTTTTTGGCGCAATTGGTCAACCGTATGATACGTATGTATCCAATAATTCATATGTTGTGAATATTATGCATTGTACGTAAATTGTTAAAATAGAAAACCTTTTTGATCTGTAACGTCTTTCCTCTCGGTTGCTGGATTTTTGTCGGAGTGATTTCGTGAAAAAGGACGGAAATGGATAACAGAAAGGGACTTCAACGGGAACTTGGCGAGATCTTGGCAATAGAGCCAAGTAGGCATCATATTTGGCGACCAAGTTTGCCGCCAATTTGACGACCATGTAGGCAAGTTCCCATGATTTTGAGTGGTGGTTTTAATTTTAACTTCAGTTTGTCAAAAGCTGAGCCGCGCTCATAGCTTTTTTGGATGACGAACTCAAGCTCGAAATGAACACAAATCAAAATGTTTCGACAACTAACAGTGGTACTGTTATCGATGCTGCTTCTCAACAGTTTTTAAATCCTTTGAAATCACAAGTGTATGTCATATTTTAGTTATCATAAGTCTATTGTCACCGCTCTTCCCCAAACTGAACAATAATAATTATTTTTGATAAAAAATTGCATTATTTCTTGCGTTAATTAAATAAAATTTTCATTAAATATATAATTATTCGATAGAAAATTATTTCCAATCATACCCGATTCACTTAATTTCAGGATATAAGTTACTATTGCATATTTACCACGACATGTGACTACTGTGTATAAGATTCGTTTCTTTTTTTCTTTTTTTGTCTTTCTCCCTTTTCAATGGTATTTTATATACACCATTCATTTTGAAAAATCTTGGTTGGGTTCTAACCCTTTTTCTGTTTTTATTTCAAGTACAAAACAAGATTATATTACTGAAGAATGGTTCTTAAGGAAAAAAAGATTCGAAAAAAGAATTTAATTTATCGTCTGCCACTTCTACTGAAAAAGGAAGAACGGAAAACATCATCTATTGTTTCTCAAAAAAACGTTGGGAAACACTCTGAATCTATTCAAAAATCACTTGGTGTATTTATGCATTGATTTCTTGGATTCTAAAGAAAAGGTTGACATTTATTCACATTCTACCAACTGACATTTTCTCTATTTTAATAGTTGAATATACTTCAAGATAATATTTTCTTCTAAACAATACGTTGTCTCGATTTCCTTTAGGATTATTTCAAGAATATTATGTATTCATACTTGTCTAAGTACGTTGATTTACTTTTACGTGATCCTCTAGGTTTGGTTCGATTTCAATTTACGTCACATTTTGAAGCAATACTAGAGCTACTAAAATCCCTAAATTCATGATTTTTTCCCTAAATTGACAATTTTTAAAAACTTTTATTTTATAGGCCATCTTATAAGCTTTATAAAAATACCAAGTTTTTTATTTTCCATCCACTAAAACAAAAACTACAAGTGTTTTAATAAAAGGAAATGCTATAACTTTGCACAAGATGTCAAACTATAAAATGCATTTTACTAGAAATGTTTTCTTTTCGGAAAGCTCAAACGGGGACAGCGATTGCTCAAAAAGCTTTTAAAATAATTTTCTGAATTTTTTTTTGTATGTTCTGTACAACAGTAGAAGTGTTTTAACTTTCGGATTTATCAATCACTGTTTTATGACAAAATTTATAGTCCTTTATGTGAATATAATTGCTGTTTTGTTAAGTAATTTCATATTAAACTAAGATAAAATGCTCTAGTTTTTGTAAGAATTAAAATATCTCTCTTATCCTGAAGGTCATTTAAAAAAATAGCAAAGTGAGACATCAAAACTGAAAAATAGAGAATTTGTTCATAAACTGTTTGTACAAAGTGGGGCCACGTTTATATAATTTTATATCTATTTTTACATTTTTTTTTCCATTTTAGTAGTAATAATTTATTTTTCTGTTCTTAATTTTAGTCTTTTTTTCTGAAAATGTGCTCAATAAATCTAAAAACCACAAGAAAATCTCCATATCTCCATTTTTTAAAAAAAAGTTGTCCCAAATAGTCGGATACCTTAAGGATTGCAGTTTTGAGCGAATGACGGATCATAATAAAATCGCTATTATTGCACTCATTGTCACAAAAATCTGAACACCAAAAAGTAAGTGAGGGATTGTTACGAAACGTTTGAAGGTACATGTCAGACGCATGTGTAAATGATTAGGAATGCAGCTTGATAGCGCATTGTGTAATGCCAGCAGAAGACGTTGAACTTCGGTCTCCTTGGATTAAGAACCAGATAAGTAGAGATTGTTTGCATGTATTAAATGTATTGCAGATGGACCCTTTTTAACTAGAGATGCCATTAAGCTGCTATCGGATATTATATAAGCTGCACCAAACAGAGATCGAGAGGGAAAGAGGCATAGGGATGATGGAAATTGGATGGACCAGCTCTGTGAGTAGTTCGCTACCTAGGTCATTCTAACTTTACTGCGAGGAGATAAATTCTGACCAGTGGATAAGAGAGAGGTCTGTTACACGGTGACCAGGCTCAGAACGCCATCGATAGACCAATAATCGAGAAGACCGTCACATCATACGACGCGCACACATAGCGCCACCTGGCTGTTTGACAGCCATCCATGTATAAGCAGCCCTTAACTACGAGACTCTGTGTCAGTCCGAACGATCGCAAAGCACCAAGTTGAATGACAGTTGCTGTCGTGGTTCCCGTTACGTAGATAGCCATTGACAGCCACTCACTGTCGCCTCTATTTGAAATGGTGTCGCGCTCGAAGGGATTGGACTATAACTGAATGGAGTAAAGTTGTCTTCAGCGAGGAATACAGAATCAATTAGGGCAATAATGACAATTGTGTAGGTTGGTGGAGGCCCAGTGGTGATCATCTCGATCCTGTTTTCGCTGTACATCTACACACTGATTCCACACCTGATGTGATGGTATGAGGTGTCATCTGATACGGCACACGGTTACCCCTAATATTGATCCACGGCATCATGACAGTAGTCTTGACAGCCCAGAGGTTCTTTCGAGACATTCTTCAGCCACGTTTGCCACCTATAACAAAACTCCCAGGAGCCATTTTTCAACAGAACAATGGTCGCTCCCACACAGCAAGTTTCACACAACTGCCTCCGCTACATTTCCGCCCTTTCTTGGGCTGCTGTATCCCCAGATTTGTCACCGATTGAGCATATATGAGATCATTAAGAACGGCAAGTTAGACAGCCTACGAGTTTGGTCGAATTAGCGGAATTTTAAAAGCGATTGAGATGTCGAAAAACGTCATATGAGACTTCTACGCCTCAATGCCCGACAGTACCATATCATGCATTCTTGCTATAAATGGCCCATTTGGGTACAAAAACCTCAATTATTAGTCATTTTCTACAATAAACGATCATTTTGCTTTGATTTGTAATCACTTATTTACATCAACGTTGTACTTGTGTTTGCAAAATTTCGTTTTATTCTGATAACTATTTCTTGGTACGCAAATTTTTACGGCAATGAATGCATATTTTAAATTAGTAATTCTAAACCTTGATTCGCGGGTACCTAGAAGTACGTGAACAAATTCAAGAGGTTGCACGAGCTACCTTGACAGCTGCCCTTTATTTTTTTATGAGCAATTTCTAAAACAAAAGTGCTTTCATTCGAAAACTGCTCTCCTAGAAAGTCAGACCACATTTTTAAAATTATGCAAATAATTAAGGTAGATCCGGAAATTCAAATACGTGAAAAATTATCTAATTTTCTTAAAATTACAAAAATAACTATCGTTTTGCTTTGTATTTTTTAAATCAATTCTTTTTGTTAACAATCATCTTGTATTGACAAAAAACTGCTTAAATCAGTGCTTCTCAAATTTTCAATATTTGCGACCCAATATTCCACCATAATTTTAAACGCGCCCTCTCCCTTCGTAGAAATAACAATTTATTGAATTCAATAATACTATACTTTGATACAAAAGCTGTAATACGACTTTACCTTAAGTGCCATCGGCGTATATAAACGTCTCTCTCAGCCAAAGCGTTAATTTTTCCGGACGTATATATACGTCTTTCCGAAGTACGATCTTTTCTGTAAACTACTATCCATAAAATTATTCTGTAGGCTTTGGAACGCAATAAAAGGACTTTGACAGTGTTTGCGATGGATTTACTTATTTCACAAAATTTATTTATTTTTTTATTTTCTCTCCCCTCCCCTCCCCAATACATCACATACACGCACCTTCGCGTAAAATGGAGAAACTGGGGAGCGAATTCCGTAACTTTTAATCGGAAGTTAAGAGTGTTGTTATAAACCGTAGAAATGATTACGATAAGTGTCAATTTTTGCATATAATTTTAAATATGACAAGCCCATGGGGTCGCTGGTAGATATTAAACTTCTTATCTTATATAGTATTGTTAAATTAATTATAAAATACATTGTGCAGTACTGATACATTTATAAGTGCATTACATCAGTGTAAATGTGTATTTTATTTTTTTATTATATAAAAATGTGTTTTGTTAGTTTACTTTCTGTAAATTTATTAATTTTTTGTGAATTTTTTTTGTTTTTTCTACTTTCTAATATGCTCTCCCCCCTTCGTACAGTTATCACGCCCCCCCTAGCGGGGCGTGCCCCATAGTTTGAGAAACTCTGGCTAAAATATATTTAACATATCTTTTTTTTTTCAGATTACCCCTGCTGCAACAACACCGACGATTACCTACGCAATCCAACGAGACATTGACATCGAGATTGATTTAAGGAAAATTAAATGGAAATCAAACATTCATTCAGTCCATGTTTCGAGCTTAACACAGCAAGGCTTTCGACTGAAGTGGATTTAAATACGGTTACTTCACACACTTCGTGAACTTTTATACGAAACGTTTTTCCCCTTTTTCCCACTTATCTCGTCATATGTTCATGAATCAAAATATGTACTGTCGATAAAGCAGACTTCTATTCATCAACGACAATATATTACTTCGACTAGATGCACTTTTGGTTTCAGTTGAATGTTTCTATTGAATGTAAATGTGTTTTCCTTCATTGACTTTTATCGTTCTTTATACCTGTCACACTAGGCACTGCATTCGAGCAATATGCTTGCCCTGGTTTTTCCTGGGCAATCATTTGTATTGACTTATTTAATGAAGATATGATAGCTAGAGAATAACTACGTTATAGGTGTGTTTGGACTATATACTTTTTTGTAAAGGGTGTTTTTTGAGAGGTATAGAACTTTAAATTGCAATAAAACAACGGTGTATTATTCGATTGACATGAATTTTTTTTATTTGAAAGATAATATTGTGGCATTACATTTTAAATATGATTTCTGGCATATGACTGCCACGGCCGGCTCGGATGTAGTCCAATCTGGACGTCCAATTTTCGATGACTTTTTCCAACATTTGTGGCCGTATATCGGCAATAACACGGTGAATGTTGTCTTCCAAATGGTCAAGCGTTTGTGGCTTATCCGCATAGACCAATGACTTTACATAGCCCCACAGAAAATAGTCTAGCGGTGGTAAATCACAAGACCTTGGAGGCCAATTCACAGGTCCAAAACGTGAAATTAGGCGGTCACCAAACGTGTCTTTCAATAAATCGATTGTGGCGCGAGCTGTGTGACATGTTGCGCCGTCTTGTTGGAACCACAGCTCCTGGACATCATGATTGTTCATTTCAGGAATGAAAAAAGTTAGTAATCATGACTCTATACCGATCACCATTGACTGTAACCATGTGGCCTTCATCGTTTTTGAAGAAGTACGGACCAATGATTCCACCAGCCCATAAAACGCACCAAACAGTCAGTTTTTCTGGATGTAACGGTGTTTCGACATACACTTGTGGATTAGCTTCACTCCAAATGCGGCAGTTTTGTTTGTTGACGTAGCCATTCAACCAGAAGTGCGCTTCATCGCTAAACAAAATTCGCTTATGAAAATCGGGAACAACGGCAATCTCGTTTTGGGCCCATTAGATGAATCTACGCCTTGCTTGATCCTATTTAAAATGGAACGCCACAAGATTATCTTTCGAATAAAAAACAATTCATGTCAATCGAATAACACACCGTTGTTTTATTGCAATTTAAAGTTCTATACCTCTAAAGAAAACACCCTACATAAGAAATGCATTTAGGCAAACATTTCTCAGGTATATGATATCAAAAGACAGAGTTAATGCAGAGTTATGTATTAATCATGAAAAAATATGGTTGTTGTGAAAATGTGCAAAAGTTGATGTAAGCTAGAAATAATCAGTTATTGGTTGCAATGTAAACATTTAAAACAATATGAAAGAAATTAAACTTTCAGACAATGGCATATTTCAATAAGAACAGGGGGAAAATTATACTATACAGTGTGTTAAGAAATCAATTTATTAATTTCCAGAGATATGTAGAATATTTTTCTGGAGTTGAAAGAGTATAGGAGGTGTAAAAAATATTATATATATTTTCAATTTGATTAGGAATGTCTTCGCATAACGATAAGGAATAGGGAACAAACTCGGAGCATTCTTTCAAGTTAAAAAATTACATAACGTTCCAACATTAATATAGCACGTTGATTTAATTATCCTATAGGAAACAGCTTATTTTATTACACTAATCATTTCTGTCATTTGCAAATAAATTCTGATTTTCTCTAGTGTAAAATATTCTCCATTTTTTTTCTAGTGTATATGTTCCACTTCTTTCTAATGTAAAATATATGTTTCATTTTTTTCTGGAGTAAAATATACACCATTTTTTTCTAATTTAAAATATGTTCCATCTCTTTCCCTTCCGCACTTTAACGCTGAATTATGCTTCATGTTACATGTTGAATGAAAAAAAATTAATAGAATGGAATTATGGGATATTAATAAACTTTAGTATAATAAACAAACATATACATTGAAACATAACCTTTATATATGAAACTGTGATCACTTTTCTAACTGAAAATTGTTGCAAATTGGTGGCGTTCTTCGAAAATCTGTCAAGACAGTCAAGTAGAAAAAATATATTACTTTAGTTTAAAATGAAAAATAATTTGATTTGCTTAAAATTTATATAAATTTAGTTAATGGTTCAATAATTTCCATGAATAATTTTACTGATATTAAATGAAAACCAATTTTTTTAAATTTTACAATTGAACAGACTGTTTTTTCAAATATTAAAAGTTTACTTTATCATTTATATAATAAAATTTCAAAATTTGTAAAATTAAGAATTTGATATGTTTTATTCGATTAACGAATCATATTTTAAAAAAATTGTTTTGTGACGAAATATATGAAAAACTATAGCAATTAGTTTAAAATCAATTTTTAAACTAATTTAGTTAAAAGATATCGATAAATGGATCTGAAATAAAATTTCAAAGCACGTTTATATGCTTTTATTTTGTTCAACACCTTTATACATTTTACAAAAAATTGCCCTTTTCCAAGAAATTGTGCCGAAATTTAATTAGTCAGACATGAATATAATAAAGATCATCCAAAATACTAACCATTCACTTAGTAAAAAAGCTATAGTGTTGGGCAATGTTCTACGTTAAAGAAAAAAGAATTACAAATTCGTCATTAAATTTATTTATGTATGTTTTTTCACGTAAATGTTTTGTCATTTTAATATACATATTGCGATATTACATATGAAATCTACAAAGTAAAATAATGTACGGCTATTTTTAATCGAAGAGTAACATCGAAAAAAACGAGTTAAATATTAAATATTCATAAAAAGATTAGAGAAACTATGTTTAATAATGTAAATTATTTTTCATTGATACCAAATAGGAATAGTTCCAATAAATTTCCAAAAAAAAATAATAAATGTTGCCATACCGGGAAAAGTCTCAAGAAAAATCAGCCTATAATGAAAAAAGCCTAGGAAATTAACACAAAGCCCTAGCCAGTCGAAGATATAAATAATTTTTTAATCATGTTTACATACTTTATGTTACAAGAAAAGCAAAAATGACAAGCTGTCCTTAAAGAAATATTTACTTTTCTGAACTTTGAGAACATTCGCAAATGATTTGAGATAAAAAAAAAAAAAAAGTTTATGTATATAACTTTTAGAAAGGGCAAGCGATAGTAAAAATAATCTTTTTTAAAAATCTCAAAGAAGTTTCGCTTAGATTTTAGAATTATGATATTTTATCAAGAAGAAACAAAATATAAATATGGATTCCATCTAATTATTATGTTTCGTTTGGTTTAAAAGTAAGGTTAATAACCCTTGAGCTGTTAAAAAATTGGCAAATTCTCAGCAAATTTTAATATTTTTTTAAAAAAAACTCCTTGAAGATTAATTAGGGTTATTGTTATACAAAAATAGGCTTATAGTGTTTAGATATAATTTTAGGGTTATTTAAATACAGTACATCAAATGAATTTTACAATATTTTGAATCATTGAAATCAGGTCACTCAATGAAATACTTGTTAAAACAGAAACTGGATTGTTTAATGTAACTGATATTTTAATAAAAGAGAAATGATGAAACATTGCTTTTATTTTATTTTGATACGCTTGTTCTTTTGATAAATATGTGTTTACTTTAATTTTATTCTAAATGTATAAATTAGTTTTGACTTATGCACAGGTGCACTAATTTATATGCTTCTATAGAAATTATTCACATACCGTGGACCACAAAATTGTTCCTTCAATAAAATTTAATGTTTTCGACTAGCAAAAATTTAAAAATATCGGAATAGTAATTTTTTATAATTTCCCCAACTTGTAATTATTGGAATAACTCCTAAATCACCTAATTTAAACCTAGGATATATTTTGTGAGAATTTGATTTAAAAAAAATGACATACAAAAAATAAAATGAGAATTAAAAACAATAATTGAAGGAATATCGATGCAGAAATTACAAAAATCTGATGAAATCTATAACAATACATTTAAAAGTTATTGTGGACGCTAAAATATATCCTACTAAGTATGATATTAAGAAAAAAAATACAATATTTAAAGCTATGTTGAGATTTTTTGTGAAGTGTACGAAAAAACTTTTGTAGCGTAACTTTTTTTAGTAGTTTTTTTATTACTATTTTTTAAAAAAATAGTTATAATATGTTTTATAAATTGGTTATGCTATTCCAAAAAGAATAAGTTGCAGATGCTATAAAAAATTACTATTCCAATTTATTAAGTTTTATTAGACGAAAACATTAAATTTTACAGAAAATTGCAAGTGTACGAACACTTTTGTGGTCCACTATATATGTTGTGAGCATACTGTTATCTATATTAAACATTTTTATCAATTTATATATGTATTCTATATAATGAATTTAAAAACTGAAAAAGCCATTTTTAATTATATCTACATGTGCTTCATTCTAAGTGGTGCCATTTATTGTGCATTAATTCGTTACCTATTAAGGTTACTATTTTTTCGTGAATTTAAGTGGAATAATAAAATTGTTAATTAGAACTGCTACTTATAGTTATTAGTTAAATATGGATGTATTTAAGTAATGATAGTACTTTTCTTATGGTTGTTATCTTGATGTCAATGAATGTATTTGTGATATATTACTGAATAAACTATGAATTTTACATCAAAATTGAATATCTCTATTTTTATTTGATATAACTGTAATAATTTTTTGTGTATTTCATGATATGGGAAATAACTTTTATATTATTTCAAAAAGTTTTTTTAAACTATATGTAAATTTTATTATAAAAATAATAAATTTTAAAACTGACATCAGAGGAAAGAAATTTATTGAAAACTTAAATGTTGCATTTAAGTTTACAATTATAAGCAATCAAAAAAAATACTCGAATACATTAAATATTCTAACCATTCGCCGTTAACAAGATCAACAATAATATAAAAGCTGTTGTTGTCTTGTCCATGCAGTGAAATCAAATGACGCCAAAGTCGTCCAAAATCGCCCTTGCTATGTCGACGATCTTTGGCGAATGTTCCGTGGGATTTAGGTCTATGATGTGGAGTTTAGCCAATATAGAAGGATGATTAAATATATATTTAGGGTAAAGTTAAATGCCAGGACAGGGTATAACTTCTTTGACTATCAGAGGATATTTTCATCCTTTTAAAGTATCTTGTACGTAGTCTATCTTTAGATAATCTGGCTGTGGTGGTTGAAATTACGCGTTTACAATTAAGATCTAGAATGAAGTGCTTCTTAACTGGATGGGAGGAGAGTTTACGTCTGGCTAGTGCATCAGCATCGGTAAGGGTAAGGCTGTTGGAAAGTTGAAGGGAATTCCGTTCCTCCTTGGCAAGGTTATCAGCCTGCTCATTGCCAACGATATCTCCGTGAACTGATATCCATTGCAAAGTGCAAGTTCTTTCAGCTGCAACTATTAATAAGAGTATTTATATCCTGGATCTGTGTGTTGAGAATTGCCCCACTGGATCACCTGGAACACAGATCTAAAGCCTGAGAACCGTAAAAAGACACTGGAACTTTTAATTGTTTGGTTGTGGTAGTTATCCAAAGCTCAGTGGCGTAGCGTGGGCTTTTGCCGCCTGATGCCGAAAGGAAACTTGTCACCTCTCTATTTTAATTATTAGTCAAGAAAATTAGTAAATAGCTCTTTTATTGATTAAAAATGCCCTTTTCGTGTTTTTTTCATAGCAAAATCATTGATACAATTGTCAATATCAATATGTATGTCATGTTCAACTGCCAGAATTGCTAAATTTGTTCACCTTAACGTGGACATAGATCTGAGATAATTTTTCATTAATTTTAATTTCTCTCGTAGCTGACATCACTGACGGCAGATGTTAAAAAAATTCTCAACATTATGGCAATGTTTGGTTAGCCATCTTCAAGTTTGGACTCAATAATATGTTTTAATAAACCCAGAGAGAGCCGGACCTAATGAGTTAGTTCTTTTTTACAGCTTGGGTATGTTGCAGCTACGAAAGCTTGTAGATGTACGCGCTCAAGTTGGAATTCTTCTTTATTAATGTCTTGAGGAGCTTGATCTAAGTTAAGTCCGTCCATGCTCAATATCCTTTCATGCCTTAAAAAAGAATATTTCTGCACTAGATTCTGCAACTGTTAGAAGCTTTCTCGAATTTAAGCAGTTACTCAGTCTATTGAAGAAAACATTGCTCCCCTCAAGTCATCTTCGTACGATAACTGAACATCTGTACTTCCGTCTTCAAATATATGCTTCCTCCTGATTCGTCTTGAGGGTTCATAAGAAACTTCAAGCTCTTCACATAATCGTTTTAGCATATATTAAAGTGTAATCCATGAATTCCTTCCGTTTTGCTTCTAATACCGTCTGTAAAGCACGTATTTTTTCGGCACATTGATGGATATTAATTCCTCTGTTTGCAAATAATTTTGAGCATCATTTACTTTACACAGTAACGGTTCCCAGAAGCCTAAGTAACATAAAAACAAAAGCGATTGCATAGCGTCTAATAAACTTACTGCATATGTGATTGTATTAAAGCTTTCACTCTCATTTCCGTCAGTTTCGTCACTCGGCGCGATTTGGAGTTTGAAATATTTTTTTAATTTAAATATCGCGGTGTTTGCCGCTGCCCCTTTTCGTATACCGCCCTGTGCCATGGGCCCTTCTGCACCCACGCTATACAACTGCCAAAGCTCTTTTAATGACCATAAGCTCACACGTGAATTTTAAGGAGATTTTACCCGTAGGAATTCAATAGAATTCAAGTTCACCGTTTTGGTCAATAAAATAGATTCCAGCACCACCAATGTAAGAGTAATACTTGGAAGTAAAATAAATTGTGATAAATTTCTTTTTAGTACATAAAGTTTCGAAAGCAATATATTTTCACCACATTTTGATTTATAAAAACTCACATTTTTTTATAGTATAAAGCAGAGGTCGGCAACGCGGCGCCCACGGGTGCCACTGCGCCCTTAAACTATTGTTAATTTAGACCAGAAATTCAAAACGTAAATTTTAAAATTCCTAGAATCAACTGTACGTCAACGGTGACGCGCTTACGCGTTGAACTGAAATGATCTGAGCAATCATGTCAGTAGTAGTCAGTGCACAAGAGAGCAGAGATCAAGAGTTTGTCACAGGTTTATGCCGTCCCTATTATGGACTCATCGAAAAGAAAACGTAAAGATTGTTTTTTTGAGAGGTATGGAACTTTAAATTGTAATAAAACAACGATGTATTATTCGATTGACATGAATTTTTTTTTATTCGAAAGATAATCTTGTAGCATTACATTTTAAATATGATTTCTGGCATATGATGTCTGGCATATGATGTAGTCCAATCTGGACGTCCAATTTGCGATTACTTTTTCCAACATTTTTGGCCGTATATCGGCCATAACACGGCGAATGTTGTCTTCCAAATGATCAAGCGTTTGTGGCCTATCCGCATAGACCAATGACTTTGCATAGCCTCACAGAAAATAGTCTAGCGGTGTTGAATCACAAGATCTTGGAGGCCAATTCACAGGTCCAAAACGTGAAATTAAGCGGTCACCAAACGTGTCTTTCAATAAATCGATTGTGGCACGAGCTGTGTGACATGTTGCGCCGTCTTGTTGGAACCACAGCTCCTGGACATCATGATTGTTCAATTCAGGAATGAAAAACTTAGTAATCATGGCTCTATACCGATCACCATTGACTGTAACGTTGTGGCCTTGATCGTTTTTGAAGAAGGATTCAACCAGCCCATAAAGCGCACCAAACAGTCAGTTTTTCTGGATGGAACGGTGTTTCGACATACACTTGTGGATTAGCTTCACTCCAAATGCGGCAGTTTTGTTTGTTGACGTAGCCATTCAACCAGAAGTGCGCTTCATCGCTAAAGAAAATTCGCTTATCAAAATCGCGACCATTATTTTCGAAATAAAATTGCAGAATTTGAAAGCGTTGTTCAGGCGTGAGTCTATTTATGATGATTTGCCAAACCAAACTGAGAATAAATCACTTGACAGCTGTTAAAACGGTCGCCATCTTGGAAAGTAATGCCAACTTAAACTTCTATACCTGGTAAAAAAACACTCTGTACTTATTATTTCAATGCCGAGTGGGAAGAAGAGTTTTTTTTCATCGAATACAACGGTAAATGCGTATGTTTACTACGTAATAAGAGCGTTGCGTTGCTTAAAAATGTAACAAAGAAAGACATTTTAAGAGTTTACATGGCAAATTTAATTCTGAGTATCATTGAAATCAGAACTACGTAAAAGGAAAATGCTGTCCTTAAAATCGTCAATTACAAAGCAAAGTATTTTTACAAAACCCAAACAACAATCGAAAGCAGCAACCGTAGCATCGATTAAAGTTGCACATTTACTGGCAAAGAAGAAAAAACTTTTATTGACGCGAAAATAATGAACGAAGCTATACTAGTAGCGGCTGATTCTCTTTTTGTCGACTTCAAAAACAAGACGGAAATATTGGGAGCTTTTAAAATGTTACAATTATCAGCTAGAACCGCAACAAGAAGAATCGAATTAATAGCAAGCAATTTGGAAGCAAAATTAGCAAATGATGTGGAGACCTGTGAATTTTTTTCAATACATCTGGATGAATCAATTGATGCAGTCGATACAACACAATTGGCAATATCCGTTAAAATGATGTTTGATGACTTCTCTACAAAAGAACAATTTTTGAAAATTCTTCCGTTAACAGCACGTACCCAAGAAAGGACATATTTTCATTGTTCAAAAAGTTTGCAATTGAAAATAAGTTACCATTACAAAAATTATCTTCAATTACTACGGATGGTGCAGGAGCAATGACTGGTAAGGAAAACGGTTTTATTGGTTTATGTAGAAAAGATCCTTTATTTCCTAAATTTATTGCGTGCCATTGTCTTATTCACCAAGAAGTGTTATTTGCAAAAACAATTAATTTTAACCATATTATGTCAATTGTTACCAAAATTATTAATTCGTTAAAAGCTAAAGCGACACAACATAGGTTGTTCAAATTATTTTTAGAGAACGAAGACACTGAATTTAAAGACTTACTTCTTCATACTAAAGTGAGGTGGCTCACTCGCGGTAAAGTTCTTGAACGCTTCATTAACCTTTTACCTGAAGTAAAAGAATTTGTTGCTTCGAGAAACGAGGTTTACGAAGAATTGGAAAATAAAAATTGGTTGTTGGGTCTTGGATTTTTGGTAGATATGACGATGAAGTTTAATGAATTAATTTTAAAACTGCAGGGGAAGAATTCCCATATTGCTGATATGATTAGCGCATTTAATTCTTTCAAATGTAAGTTGGAATTGTTAAAAGCGCATTTATGTTGAAAAATTCCTTGTCTCACTTTCAAAATGTCAAACGAATAATTGAAAATTTAAATTTGAGTGATGAATTTGACACTGCATCGTACATAAAAACCATTGATACATTAATAATCGAATTTTCGTCAAGATTTCAAGATTTTCTACCGTTAGAATCAGTAATTCCATTTTTCGTCAATCCATTCAATGTTCATGAACCTGATTTGCCTTCCAAAATTTCAAATTATTTCGATGTTACTAACATGCAGGACTTAGAAATGGAAATAATTAATTTGCAAAATGATATTGTTTTAAAATCACATTATGTTGATAAATCAGTTTGGTAGTTACTGAGGACAGTTTTCCTATTTTGAGAAAAAATGCGCTCTAAAAATATTTTCATACTGTGGAACTACCTATAATTGTGAAGTCTTTTTTTTCAAATATGACATGCTTAAAATCTAAATATCGATTACAGCTTACGGATGCACATTTAGATAACTGTTTAAGAGTGGATAATTCGTCGTATATGATCGATTATGAAAAAATTGCAGATGATATGGCAACCCAAATATCCCATTAAAATAATTTTGTATAAAAATATGTCATTGCTCTTGCCACCATCTTTAATATACTTACAAACATTCTTCTGTATTTATGTAAGATTAATAATAACCTTGTTCTGTAATTAAATTTATAAATTATAGAATTAATAAATGAACATGTTTTTTATATACTGAATATTATTTTTATATATTTGTTAGGTCAAAAAATAGTTGGCGCCCGCCATGAATTTTTAATTTAGTATTTCACTCTTTACATTAAAAACTTTGCCGACCTCTGGTATAAAGTATTGTTAAAAAACATATTTATAATATTTTTATTAAGATATTTGAATCGTCTTATAATTTATACCTATTTATTTTTCAAAGAACCATTTCTGAATGTATTCAGATATCTTTAAATTTTAAAAATCTTTCAAAATAATTATCTTTGAAGAAATTTAATTTGTCTGGTTTGTTTTAGAAAAAACATTAGAAATAATTTTTGAAATATTATTGAAGAAGAATCCAACCAGCCATAAATTTTAAATTTTACAAATTGTCAGTGTCCAAACTGTAGTCTTTTTGACTTGTCAAATTATCAAAGTATTTGAAACTTCGTATTGTCTATATTCAGTATATATGATAAACAGTGAGAAAGATAACTTGATTATTTTTTTTTACTAAAGAATACATAGAATATAATTTTATTCGCTCAAAAGAATTAAATGTTTTGAAGCTATAACTGAACGACATGTATTCATTGTCTCTTCCAGAATTTTTCTTCTGCTTCAAGACTGTTGCAAATATATTTTCTTTCCAAACAAACAAAAAATAATATGAGTATATCAATTTTATTTTTAAGTACAGGGCATTTAAAAACAAGGCATTTTGAAATACTTTAAAATTGCATGTGTTGAAATTTAGTAAAAAATATTTGAAAACTATTACGTATATATAAATAAGATACAAAAAATAAACATCTTAAAACACTCTGATTAAATGACAACAGATATTTTTATAAAATTTATTTCACATTAAAAATTAAAATATTTGTATTTTCTGCTGCCTTTCTTTATCGTTTATAATTAATAATATTAAAGGAGAAGTGAATTTTTTTAATATTCTTATCAAAAAAGTTACATTGCAAAACGTTTCTCTTGTAGCGAATAGATGGCAGCACGAGCCGAAGGACAAAATGAAATTTTTAAAACTGGTAAATATGATTTTGAAATTAAATTACAGGTTACATTGTTAGTTCACCGAGATAATAACTCGAAAAGTGTTTGGAGCCTAAGAATTTAACTCGATCTAAAAAGAAGTTTAAATCCCTGAAATTTTCTACAATAACTTAAAAGATACAAAATCAAAAGAATGCAAAAATGGTTTCAAATTTCCCTTTGGAGAGTGAGTGATTTTTGGTTTTATTGGTGCAAGAGCCGATTTCGGCTATACTGCACCAAACATTTGTTGAAACTTCCATAAAACTTTTAAAAACAGTTGCAAATTTAAATTGATCATCTGAATATATATTTTAGAACTAAAATTCATTAAAATCGAATTAAAACTTCATGTATAATGAATTTACACTATGTTAATACGGTAAAAAGTAAAATTAAAACCATCGAAAATCATTTAAAACGTTATCCATTAAGTTTTGATATAAAACACGACTCCAAATCTCCTTTAAGAATACTGGGAAGTCTGCGAGAAGCAAAAATGAACTTTTTTTACACCAAATTTCAACGGTACTCACTTACTTAAATTAAAAGCAACAGAAGTAAAATTTTTAAGTTGAATTATCTGTACATTTATGCACCTGTTAATGTAAGAAATTTCCATTTTAAATTACAAATAAACCTGTATCAGCAATAAACAATCAACAACTATATTTATATATTTTTTTTATTTTCGAGACATGTTCCTACCTTTAGGTACACTTTGCATAAAACCCACTGAATATATAGCTATAAAATTTTACACAGTTTTTGCAAACATAACAATCTGTAAAATGAATGAAATGAAATTTTTAAAAAATAAATTTATAAAAAATTTTTAAAATTTTAAATTTAGTGATACAAATTTCCTTTAAATTTTACGCAGAAATTGCGCTAAATGTAAAATTTATGAATGTTTATTTGAAAACGAATTCATTCACTTTCTTGAAAATGTGTGGATCTTATGATATGCAAAATATCAGCATTACAGGTAAAGTAGATTTTGAGGAAAGTGTACCGGAATGAACAAAACAATGCATTTTGAGAAAATCGCAAATAAAGATATTTTCATCTATGATTTGTAAAATAATATTTTTTAATGTAATATAAAGTCATATCATGATTAATTGGATTATTTTACATCATTTCTCAGTTTTTAAATTGTAAGTTTAAAATTCTAGATTATTTAGAAGTCTTTTTAATTTCTCTTTCTTTACTTCATCAACACGTGTTGTCAACGATTCGCACCTTCTTCCGTTTAAAATACCAAACATTTAAGTCTATAAGTTTTAGTATTTTTACTTCACTTTGAACATCATCATTACAGGATATTACAGAATTCCTTATACCTATTTTTATTGTTATAAAAATACACAAAGAAAATGTATTTGATTAATTTAAAAAGTTAATTTGATGTCTTATTTAAATGGAACTCTGTTTCTAAAAATTATAACAAAAGAATATCTATTTTTACTCAAACATATGAATATTTATTTTAAAGTAAATCCAATATTAATAAACATATAGAGTTATTTATGAATATTCAAATGTTAACAATAATCAATTAGGGAAAACGAAATATTTGTTTTACAAGATGTGCATTTAATTTAGAATAAACCTGAAGATCCACTTTGTACTAAATACACTTGATTTATAATTTAAGAACTACACTGAGTATTTATTAACATAAAACTAAACATAATTAACATTTCAAAAACCGAAAAAAAAAATTTTACTTTTGTAACTAACGATTTAAATTTTCCGTAATTTTTGTAGAAAAAATGTAGAATTTTCAATAAACTTGAACATATAATACAAAAAAATTGCATTCTTTGTACAGAAAAATTAGTTTTTTACAATACATATTATATACAAAATATATTTTGAAGAAAGTGTACCTGAATCATACTTACATCACAATTGCTTACAATTTTAAAATTCAATTTTCTAGCGTTCTATTTATCGCATTTTCATAAATAATGCATCGATGGATGCAGAAAAGTGCCCTTCATTTTTTAAAAGTAAAGTAAAAATATGCAAAGTTTAAAGCAGTTTCACGTCCCTGTTGCCTTAAATTTTATTTTCTCTGATTTCTGGTAGGGGTCATGAAATGTGAGTATCCAGACCATATCCGCTCATCCATTAATTTTTAAACTACGTCATATATTATCATATCCTCGTCTTCCGAGTCATAATGAAACAAGGTGTTTGGGGGCGAGTGAGGGGCCATTTTTATTTCGATTTCTTGTTTCTGTACTTTTGGGCGTTTTCTTATATTTTTTTAGCTCTTTGGGATTTTAGATACATTAGAACGTTTACTATTGGATGTAATAGCGGCAGATTCTGGTAAGAGGAACTGATGACGGAATTTCAGTTGATAGTGCAGCAAAATTATTAGAATTTGTAGGAAATAGGCCTGTTTCAGTTTCTATAGTTGAAGCAGAAGTATTTAGGCTATTGCTAGGGGGAAAGAAGTAGAAGAGGGATTGGGTAAAATCCTAGGAGGTCCACACCCTTGGCGACAAACCGAAAAAAGCGCCAAGCCAGAACAAGATGGTGCCAAGCGAAACCGACAATGGCGCAAGGGAATATAGCGGGATAAGGTGGATGCATAATGAAAATATAAGTAAACAATACATAAATTAAACATTTAAGATAAAAAATAAAAAACAGCACTTACTTTCTTACTGCTGATCTTTTCCGAGTGGAGGGTACAGCGTAACAACAGATTTTAAAAAAGCCTTAAAAGTCTCGTCGCTAAGCAAATGATCGTGTGAGCACCACTATATTTATTCTGCGAGGTAATGGTCGAACATACATTCGGCGTGGCTGGTACGATTTCGAAGAAAGCGTTTTATTTCCGACCATGTTACATCATGCCGATCATTACATTTAGGTCATTCATAACTCGAAGCAATCAATCCTTCCTTCATACACCACTCAATCATTTCTTTCTTACCTTTCGCATTCAACAAAGTAAAAAATTCTAAAGTACATTCCCCTCACACACGCAGCCAGCCCGGAGCCCAACAACAAAATGAAATTCGAAATGCGGGCCCACAAAATATGAAAATGCTAGAAATAGTTAAGGTTGTCATATGTAGTGTTAAAAAGTAGGGTTACCAAGATGGCGCAATTATCTCCAACCAAAGTAATTCGTGCCAAGGGTGTGGGCTCTCCTAGGAGTAAGCCTTAGGATTGGGTATAGGTAACAGATATTCACTTTGTATTGTTCATATTATTGCAGATGTGGAATGAAATAGATGCGCTTGAGTTGATGAAGTGGATGGGGAGACTGCACGCATTAAAGACGAGGTACTTGACATCTGATTTGTAGAGGATATGGGTGTCAGACTTTGTAAAGAAGGGCAGATTATGTTTGTTATATTTGGATCTATTTAAGTAGTTGTGGATACAGAGCTGTAGGTTTTGTAACGGGAGCATAAGTTTGTGATGACTGAGGAACTATTAGTTTGCGTGCTTCTGAATAAGCGATATTTTTCTTTATTTTAATTTCCTGAATTTCTTTTTCAAATTTCCATTTAGCGCCTAATTTTGAATCTAATGAATGGCCCCTGAGCAATTGACACATTTGGGCTCTAGAGTACAATCCGTGGAAGAATGGCCAGCGGACGCACATCTACAGCACTTTAATTGACCGCGGCAGGAAGTTTGAGGGTGTCCGAACCTCTGACACTTAAAACAGCCCAGAGGATTCGGTATATATGGACGTACTTTACAATTAAGGTATGCAACTTTAATGATTGATGGTAATTTAGGGCTATTGAAAATTAGAATTACATGCTTAGTGGAGAAAAGTGACGAGACGTTTTTATAGTAATTATGTCCTTCCATAATTTCTGTCTCAGAGGCAAACAAAGACCTAGTTCGGAGATGACACCTCGACAAGAATTCAAAGATCCGTAAGGAATTACCGATAGTGGAGAATCTAAAAAAGTTTTAGCCAGGAAAAAAAAAGTTTCCTTTGTAATGCAGATGTAGTCTCGATAAGTACCGTAAAATCCGGCGTATAACGCGCACTTTTATCACAAAAATTTAAGATCGAAATTTAAGGGTGCGCGTTATACGCCGGGTATAAAACGATAGCTTTAAAAATAACAAAAAAAAATGAGCATAAAAACAAATTGACTTCTATACATATCGGAATACTGCATATTTAAAAGAAATGGCATGCTTTATGAACTAAAAGATTTGTAGTTTTAGAAGTATACTATTATATCAAAAGTCTGGGATAATAACTTGACTAAATGACTTCACAAAACACATATAAGAGCATTGTATACTAACATTTCAGATTTCTTTGTAAAAAAGGGGGTTCGCTTTATACGGTGAATATACATAAAAATTAAAAAGTGCAGCTTGAATTTATAGATGCGCGTTATACATTTTACGGTAAGTCACCGGATCGTAATTTTTAATGGATTTTGGTTCTTCTCCTGTTCCTATTAAAGCTTTGTGAACAACAAACGGAGATTTTCGTAACATTTCATTCTTTGGTAAAGATAAAATAAAAAAAGCGTGAATATTTAGCAACATCGTCAATGTTTAGGTTGAGCAAAACAAGGCCTTCACCCGGGCACAGCTGCATTGGATCCATAAGCGCGAAACAAATTTCGTCCTGGCGTGCCTCACCCACCACTGAGTCCAACAAGGAAGGCAGTGCGCCGGTCATTTGGCAAAAACAGGCACGGCGCTTACCTAGAGTACACCCAGATTATAGTGCTACAGCATCAGAGCGAGAATCCAACGGGTAAACCCACCCTTTATCTGCAGCGCTAACCCTACAATAATGTCTCCAGGAAAACTGAAGAGAGGTTTCAGCAGCCGATTGATAGGAGCGACCTCACTCCTGCTGCCCGTCTACAGCGAAGCGTGGGCCAAAGGGAACGCCAAAGGTATCCCGAGGACATCATTTCCCTCCTTACGGAAAGTCGCACACGGCAAACATGCGGGTTGTCAAACCAAAGGTGTTAGTCGAAAGCAAATAAAGCAACATAATCAAAATATTTATGGAAATCTAAGAAAAGGGAATTAAACTAACGCAATACAAAATGTAAATCAAAATATGTTAATAATAAATAGTAAGCTTTCTCATTAGAAAAAACTAATCAATTTGAACTACGTTCATAGTATAATATTTGTCTGTGGTCTGGACGGGAAGAGAAGAAAAGATGAAATTGTATGTCAAGAAAGAGGGTCAAAAATAGAGAAGGATCCTAGAGTACCCCGGGTTCGTGACACCCGTACTCACCTTGGGGAATTAACAAGTTAAATAATAACATTAATTTCTGGCCGATTCGCCACTTAATTATGTTTAATCTTTCATATTTTTTTTTACAACTAACATAACCCGCATCATTTTTTTAATGAAAAAAGCTTTAAAAAAACGTTAAATAGAAAGTGTGTCGTTTAATGTTTAAAATATTCCTTTAACATTAGGGGTCTACTTTTTTCAAGCCTCTATAATTCAGAAAGTTTCAAGCAGAATTTTACAAAGTACGTGTGAAAAATCGATGCAGGTAATATATGACAAAAAATTATTTTTCAGAAACTAATTATAATAGCTATTATAATTTTACTCACTTTAAACCATGAAAATAGATACCAGTTCTGTCCAGCTACGATGTAAATTAAGCACGGTATTTAAAAGTGTTTTTTTTTAAGGCTAGACAATTTTATTTTATATAATTTTTATTTCTACTTATTTTTTTTATTTTATTGCATTTGTTTTAATTTTCTTCAAGGGAAAGGAATTTTTTGATTCAACGAATCACTAGAATGTAGCACATCAACACAATGCCTTCCAAATATAAATGTTTTTGCTTACCACTGCTAAATATAAATATTTGCTTTATAAAAGGCTTTGCTTAAGGAATCTGATTTCGAATTGTTCAACCCGATTATGTTTATTAGATGAAGAAAGGATACTTGTTAACTGGTGTCCTATCTTTCGATGTTAAAACGAATATCAAATTTAAGTACCGTAAAATCCGGTGTATAACACGTATCCATGCTTTCAAGATGCATTTTTTAATTTTGTAGTATAACGTCAAATATACGACATTGTCGGCAAATGTATATTTGCCCCCAATTTGACGATGGAACCTGAAATATAAACGTGTAATATTCTTATGTTTTCAAAAAAGTTACTTAAGATAATGTTTAAAGTCTTAGAAAAATTAGTACACTTCTAGAACTATAAACCTTTAAGGGGTGTTGGAAAGCTAAAATCTTATTTTTTTGACAATTTGAGATTTTTACATTTTCAAATTGTATAGATTTTAACCGTTTTAAAAATACCTTACTTTAACCTCTAGGGTATTTAGAAGCCCTATAAAACGTATTTTTAAATAATCGTTGAATTTGGGCCACGCCCATTTTAATGGCGAAAATTGTAAACAAATTACTTTGTTTTTGCTTAAAAGTGTAACGACTGATATAAATCAAAACATGTATCTTTTATTTTAAATTGAGCCTTTTATTTTTTTATTTCCTAGCCAATTAGAAGTCTCACTGTATACATTAAAATCAAAATTTATCTCAAAATGTAAATTTTAATGTGCGATGTACCATTTCTGGCTTGCTCTGAGAAACTATTTATAATGTTCACAAAATGGTAAAAAACTGTAAATTTTTTAAAAAATGAATTTCGCATTTTGATAAAATATTTCATAATTTATTAAAAAATACAAAATTTGCTAAACGCTCATGTCTAATATATGACTAAAATGAGCTTTTTTTGTAAAAAACACTCAAAAATTTAATTTTTACAAATTTTTATTAATAGGGAGTTGGAAAAAATGTATGCGATCGCATAGAAACAACTTTCTTCATGGAGAGTTGTCTCTAATACCAGAAATCAATGTTTGATTATATATTTCAATAATTTATTAAAAATACAAAATTTTAAGCAGTGTGGATAGGGCGTTGTCTTCTTGATAAAGTGGGCATTCTCCGGGAAATGAAGTCTAAAAGCTCATTTGTCAGTATAATGAGAGAGGTGTACTTTAATAAGGGACCCACCTCCATGAAAAATTTCAAGCATGTACATAAAAATAGATTTCATGAGAAACTGTTGTACCATCTGAAAAAAGCAGACGTGCAGTTACAATTTAACATTGTCAGTATTCCTTTGGACGGTTCTTGCTGAAATAGACAGAGAGACGTTATCTGGGTTTCCATTATGCGGGTTAAGACTCTTTTATCCCTGTCGGTTAAACTCCCCTTAAGTTCATAAGGAGCTGTCATAACGCGATATCTTTTTAAATAAATGGCTATTTCCGTCACCGAGTTATTTATTTATTTCGTAAATATCTTATTTCGATGTTGAGCGACTATGTAGAAGTCGGACAATTTTTTGCGTCTTTGAAATGGGCTATGCCTTTTTCACGGATGTTCGTATTATTTTGTCTCTGTATTTTTAAAGTTCTCATTTTTTTTATAAATATGTTATTTATTTTAAATATCTTATTTCGATCTATGTAGAAGTCCAATTTTTTTTCTATAAGAGCAACTCTATTTTTTTTTTAAGTTGTCATTTTTATACCCGCACCCGTAAATTTCGATCTTACTTTTTGCGTTAAAAGTGCATGATATACACCGGACTTTACGGCATTTTAAAAATACACGCAATTTTTCGTGATTGGTTATAGCAATTGTGTTTTTTCTGTTGGTGTTATTTCGCAGTTTTATATTTCACTTTTTCAATCAGACTTGTTAATAAATTACGTGGTTACAGCTTTTAGGTAAAGCAGAATACTTACAAATCCAATAGTCAAAAAGATTCAAAGGTTGAACGTATGTGAAAAGTAACTGTAATCTGACTGAGGGAAACATTTGGTTAAAAACTCGAAAAACTTAAAATATATTATAAGCATAATTAACAATAGATCATTATACGCAATTACCATCTGCACAACTATGGCAGAGAAACAAAAGTAATGGTTTAAATCGAAAAGAATGAATGTGTGGATGTAAAAAATTCTCTCGCGCCACTTTTAAGTATTACTTATGACATTTCAACCAAAATTTACATATAGTTGCAGTAACAGGAACGCTACAGTTTTTTAAAAAACATAAAATGCAGTGAAACGTCTATTTTTACATTACTAGAAAACATCTCAATTACTTTCGTGGTGAAATTAAAAACGAGCCATCGCTTTGAATCTTTAAACGGTAAATAATTTTGAAATTTTGAAGGAAAATAAGAAGTTACCAAATAGTTCTTACGCATAGCAATTAATGACTAGGTGCTTTAATCAATTATCGAGAAATATATTTGGCATTCTTTTTATTTATTTTATTACCACTTATTATAAGAAGCGGTTTTATATATATATATATACAGATTCCGCAGACGTTTTCTTTCAGTGAATTTTATATCCAACAATTTAATTAAAGTTCTCTTCAATGGGGACAAGCTGAAAGTAAAATAAATGATGAACACATACATTTGTAAACATGGTCTCAGGAAACAAAATATATTGTACTGATTTCGGTAATTCACTTGGAGACGACACATTTCATATGTTCGCGATAAATATTCCGGAAAATCATGTTTAAAATCTTTTCCCTAAATAACCGGAATTCTCATTTAGATTTGCATATTAAAGTGTTTCTCTATACAGAGTCGTTTTGCGTCCCATCATCTCATAAGCATGCCCAGTTTTGGGGTTATGCAGCCAAGAGCAATATTAAAGTTCTTTATGAGCTTCAAAATACTTTAATTCGAATAATCGTTGGTACCAACAGGTGCATGCGAAACTACGATCTTCGTAAAGCAATTAAAATTCCTTCTCATTTAAAAATCACATTCAAAATCTATCAATTGATTGCTTTAACTCTCTCAATAATACTGAAAACATTAATATGCGAAACCTTGAAAATTATACCGCTTACATTAAGAGGGAACGACCCAGGAGAATTCTCTTGTGGACTCGCATAATCCTACCTAACATTTTTAATTTATCTCTTACTTTTATCGTAACTTGTTGCGTTTTTGTCGCTAACTGTCCAATCATTCACAAAGTTCAACAATACCTTTATTATTATCAATATTTATACTCATTTTTTCAAAATACGTTCTTTTAATTTTGTAAAGGCAGTGATACTACCATCTACGCGCCCTCCACACTTCGATTCTAAACTTTCTATCTCCCAAAATCTCATAGCAGCGAACACCGTGCGCAATCAATTCCCTGAAGAAGGCTAGTCATCGCCAATAAAAATCGAAATTACCCGCCAACTGAATGTTAGCCTTTTTCGATCTGGATTGGAAGTAGGCTAAAAATTTTCAATTTCTCTTCTGTACATTCTCCGCTTAATACATTCCTTAGCGTCACAACACACCTTTTTCACTCATCCTCCCCATTATCAAAAAGGCAAACTATCTTATCCGATGAAGAACGACCTATAATTCCGGCTGCCAAATGAAAAACAGGAAGACCATCTTTCCTCAAATCGTTGTGCATGTGTGTCTTTCTTGCAGACAAATGAAACATCAATTAATTTAGCTCTTTTTCTCCAAAAACATCTCAGAAGAATTTGCAAACAATTCGTTTGCATGCCTTGAAGCCCGTTCTTTCGACCAATTCACATGCGGTTTTACTAAATGTTCTGTGCGTTCCACTTTCGCAAATATGCAATTAAATCAGTGATTTGTGATTGTGTTTCATTATGTTTTTATTATATTCTAATGCTAAATCCAGGGGGAATAGCTTTCATAATTATGCAGAGACAACTATAGGAATCGGGAGAGATTTCAAAGAGATTCAAGCATGATCATATATAAATTTCTTAACGCAATAACATCAAGCTCCAACTTCATATGTCATTTCTTTACGTAATACACTTTTTCCAGATACAACCGATTTCAAATAGATTGAGGGTTCTAATGTGAACCCTAACTGTTACTACCACCGAATTTTGAATAACAGAAACTGATTCTACATAACGTTCAGAGATTCCGATATTCTTCGAGAGATTTCTTCCAATTTCCTTATCAGGAAACAACATATATCTCATGTACGTTGTTTTATGTATTGCTTATTTCTGGGATCTCAAAATTCCGTTCTTCTAATATAGCCTTAATGCAAACAAATATACAAATAACAACACCAATTGATTAATCCACCCATTCACCATTTTTAGCTACCGGAATTTTTCAATGTCGCGTGAGAAAACAACAAGGTACAAAACGAAAGTACTCACCCCCCATCACGCAGCGAATAAGGCATGCTGGCGTTTTGCGGCCAATTATGACTTACGCTTGTCCTACGATCTTTACAATTTTAACACAGGGATATGCAGCTAATAAATAATATTAAACTGCTTGAAAAATTGGAGACAACACATTTCAAAATAAAAACATGTTTAAAATCTTTTCCCTAATTAACGAATTCTCATTTAGATTTGCATACATGCAAACATGCCCATTTTGACACTAAAAATGGTGATATTTATAAGCACGAAACTACGATCTTCGTAAAATTCCCACATTCAAAATTATAATTGATTTGCTAAGAAACTTGCGATTAATTAATTTTATTCATTACCTACTCACAAGTAACTTGTTCGTGTTATTAATATCATTAACCTAGAAAACTAATTCTAAACTGCACCACATCAATTCGAAAAGGTCTATCGCTGAAAACCCGCCGGAGTGCTTTTCGACTTCACAAAAATTTTTCACTTTCCTTCTGTGATGCGTCAATACTCTCAGAGGCCAAGTAGAATTCTCAAAAAACTTGACTTTTTGACAAATAGCCGTCCCTTCAGCATGATAATGCTAAATATCTTCATTTATTCCGGAATGCTCTTTGATTTTCAAGAGGCAAATAATATGCTAAATTAGTAACTTTCTTCCTCTTAACTTTATTTTAATTATTCATTCCTAAATGCTTAAATTCTACTCTGCACCCACACAGGCAAGATAGTCTCTCTCTCTCTCTCAACCTTAATTCTTTTAACAACTTCAGGGCAGCAATTTTGAGCCATCTCACTTCACCCTCCCGACCAATAGCAAATCAGGCACTCTTCAACTTCAGAACTCACTTTCCTTCATGTGGACTTTGTCAGCAGGCACCACATAGCTCCTACCCGTTCCATATTCGATGCATCAATCAGGATGCTCCCTCTCCACTCAGTACTGCTACTTTCTCTAGGGATCAATAGACTTATATGATATGGGCTGGAGGCTCGCGAAGTGAGCCATATGCCCAATAGCATCAAACGTAGTTTATATTTCTTTCCAACAATTACGTCTCCCCTTCGCTCAGTTATTCTTGCTGCACCCTTAAATTATCGATTTTGTTGAAAATATAAACATAAATAAAACTCTGAGCATCGATAACAGTACTAATAAAATGGTCAAAATTTTCTCTCGAGATTCTCATTATTACAACTAATTTGATACATTTTACGATAAAATTCCAGCATCTTACATGTGTTTGGGTAATAGCAATTACCTTTACAATCTGAAAGCCTCAAAAAGACTTCTGTGAACCAGAGAGCTAACACCCTATCTCTCTTCCCCTTACTCCCCAAATAGCCCTCGTGTTGCTTTATAATGCGATGCTACAAAACTCTTACTCACTCACCCCTATTTGCCAAACTAACCGAAATTATTATCTTGAGAGTACCAGGACATCATACACATTCAAAAAATCAATTTTTCAATTTTAGCATTAAAAAATAGTGCATATTTTTCTGAATTTAAAAATACGTATATTCTTTGATAAAAATAACCTTAAAATGCGAGAAAGGTAATTGATAAAAATGTAAACTAACTACTACGCCTACTTTAAAACACTTTAAAAGATAGTTCATAGGTTCTCAACGTGGGGGATAACACTCCCTTGTGGGCGTTTGAAGCTTTCAGGAGGCAGTAAAAGACCCAGAGAAAATTAGGGGGTGTTGAGATGTCCCAAAGGGGCTTCGGCGGATTAACCAAATATAGTTGAATAGGTGTTTTATGAAGGCATCCGAATTGTAAAGCGAACCTGGGGTACCCTAGTGATCCTTTTCTATTTTCGACCCTCCTTCTTGTCATTCAATTTATCCTTTCTTTCTTTTCCCGTCTAGATCACAGATTTTCACAAATGTTTGGCGCAGTATAGCCAGATTTGGCTCTTGCGCCATAAAATCTGACATTCATTCATTCATTCATCCGGATTGTAAAACGGCCCTCAACTCCATATCTGGAATACTGAGTTGTTGGGCATGGCAAAAGGGATGTTTTTCATTCTGCTAAGTGGCATGACGGTGATTGGCTGAGACGAGGAGATCCGGGAGGTGTGGCTTTGATTCTTCATCAGGCCGAAAAGATGGTTGAATTTTTAACATGGTTGAGGGTTGATATAGATCAGTGGGGGCGAACCTTTTTGGTTCAACGTTCCATTTTTTCCTAAGAAGTGTTAAATGAGGTCCGTCAAATAATTTTGAGTTGGGATTCTTGCGAAAATAATAAAACTAAATACTCTATCAAAACTCTTTATTTACAACGAAAAAATACCTCTTGCACTATATAGTTGTAAATGTTTTAGTTATACGTGTAATTCAAATTAAAGTAACAATAGTGTGACTTCTGTTGTTGCAGATTGGATGACAAGTAACTTTTTAGGATTGTAAGATGTTACTTTTAGTAGAATGCATACTGAATTGCAGTAGCCAAATGGTTTATAAGCAGTTAATTATTTTTGCTGTGGTTCACTTTTTTGTCAAGAGGATTTGTGATTTGTTTCAAAATGCCATTTTACAGACGATGTTCTGCATACCATTGTTCCAGAACATAAACCACACACCGTCTTGCCCCTTTTATTACTAAAAAATTACACATTTCTAGATTTGCAAAAGTTTGAAATTCTCCGTTACACTTACTATCTTGCACTTTTTGTTCTTTTGCTGAACTAGCCATGTTAATTAAGAGTTAAAATTCGTAAATAAACACCCATAAATTTTAAAATACAGTTATGTCAACGAAATTGAATATACTATGCGTACGCAAATTTTGCATCATGAACAACTGTAATTCACGACGTAACTAAGGCGAGAAAATAACAAACGAGTGTGTTCCCCGCGGCTGCTCGACCGATCACTCGCGTTTACTAGTAATACTTCATAGTGAACTTAGTTATTTTGAAATAAAATGCAAACCATTTTGATCGCAGGCGTTCCCAAAATATTGTGTCACGTGCCACTGGTTCGCCATCCCCGATATAGATCCTGCTCTCTGGTTGGTCGCTGGTAAAGTGAACAAAGACTCCTATTGGCTGCCTTAGAGGCTGAGAATTAGGAGTAGCTTGTCTAGTGGGATAAAAGGAGTTTAATCTTAGAAAAAACAAAGAAAAATATGAGAAAAAATTAATTTACTAAAATGCAATATTTGAAAAATTATTGCGAACACATAGAAAAAATAATTACCTAGGGTTATAGGAATTCAAATACAGCCTTAAAAACACGATGAATTTATACTATCAATGGTAAACTTTAATGCTGGTTACTTTATGTTGATTGTATGTATTTAAATCATTTCTATTACGTGTATGATAATCCACATAATTCGATAGTTCGGGAAGTGGATGAAATACTTACATAACATTTAGACCTACATTAAATTGAATGATATAGTAATTTTTTATTTCTGTAGTGTACGTGTTGTTTTTGCCCGTGAGAAGTGTTTCATCCATTGCATTTCTCATTACGTATATTATCCAAGAAATATAATTAAATACGTTAACCAGGAATTAACGTGTGATACTGTAAAGGCTGAAATTGCCATTTTTTTTTTACTTTGAAAGCAATAGTTTATTGTGAATTACTTCATCTCATCAAAACCTTTTTTCAAAAGCGTCTGTTTAGTCTGCACCGATTCATTTACACACATTAATTAAAAATCTCTAAAAGATTAATTACACCACACACAAAATGGCGAGACTAAGATAAAAAAAAAAAAAGGAATTTTTATTAGAGTTCTCCATATGCTCTCTTCTTACTCTGTCTACACATACACTGTTTTTTACACACACACTAGCGCCCTCTCGCGACAAATATGTACTTTGTTGTTATGGTGTTACAAGAATTATTTGTTCAACACTGAACATCCACCCCGGGTTGAATGACACATTCAACAACTTTCACATAACACAATAATACACAAAACCAATGATACACATAATACAAAGACATTAATACACAATACAGAAAAAACACTAATACTCAATAAAAGTAATATCGTTCAATACACAAAAGATAAAGTACTCAAACACAAAATTGAATTGAAAAAAATACACAAATTTGAAATTTTCACATACATTATTCACTTGAAAAAGGTAAAATACAAAGTTTAGTTATTGGACGTTTAAAATTCCATTTTTAGTTTTCACTAACACTACTCGAATTTTATTATCTTTACCATGATACACTTCAAGAATTCTACCAAGAGGCCAATTACACACGGGTAAATTATCCTCTTCCGAATTACCACATATCATGTATTTTTCTTTATTCTTTTCAAAATACCATTTATTTCGATTCTGAAGTGTACTCAAATAATTATTTGACCAACGTTTCCAAATATGTTGCACAATTTTTGTTTGTTTTTGCCACACTTTTAACCTATTATCAGACACTTCAGTTAAACTTGGCTCCGCAATGGCTGTGATGGGACGACCAACTAGGAAATGACCAGGAGTCAAAGCGTCAAAATCGCCAGGATCACACGACAAGGGGCAGAGGACGGGAATTGAACTCCCTCAATTTGGTTAAGAGTAGTTAGAAATTCTTCGTATGTAAATCTTAAATTACTCATTACACGCCTGAGGAGGCTTTCACTCCAGCCTCCCACAGGCCTCCGTGATTTGGAGCTCTTGGGGGGAATAAAGCTCCACTCTTCACGTTCTTCACACAAATATTTACTCAAATTACTAACACAATTACTCATAATTTCTCTAAGTTTTTAACTCTAACTGTGTGCCAACAAAATTGGTAGCGTTGTCTGAAAATATACGCTCCGATTTTCCTCGTCTACTAAAAAATCGCTTTAACGCTGCAATAAAAGCCTCACTAGATAAATCAGTAACTATTTCGAGGTGACACGCCTTTGTTACCATACACACAAAAATGCACACATAGACTTTATTTAAAACTCCCTTTCTTTGATTAGGATATTTATTCCAGAAATGTCCACAAAAATCTATTCCCACTTTGTTAAAGGGAAAACTCTGAGAAATTCTCTAGGCTGGTAATTGACCCATAATTTGTGAACAAGTAACGGGTTTTGCCTTAAAACAAATTATACAGTTATTTACAAGTTTTCTACACATATTACGACCATTTAATGGCCAGAACCGTTGTCTAACAATAGACAGTAAGGTTTGTGGACCAACATGCAAATGTCTCTTGTGAGTCATTTCAAGAATTAAATTTGTTAATCTGTGATTAGGAAGAATTATCTGGTGTTTTTATCAAAACACAATTTACTGTGGGCCAGTCTACCTCCCTACTCGGAGCACATTTTCGGAATCTAAGAATGGTGAGGATTTTCTAATCTTACTTTGAGGGTTAACCATACCCTTACAGGACAAATCTTTTATTTCCGAGTTGAATTCCATTTGCTGGACCAGCTTCACAAAGGGTAATTTCACACATCCTTAGTGGCCCAATTTGTTTGTTGGAGGGCCTTTTTGCAATTATTGATGAACCTGTAAATATAACTGAAAACACACAAATTTTTCTGAAAATTATTAGATACAGAGAGGATATGGTTCAAAAAGGTTGTTGTCTAAAATCACAGTCAAAGTTTTTCTCTCAGAAGTTTTAATTCCTCCAAATAGCACTTTCATCACTTTCAGTAGCACATTGTTGCTCACAGGAACAGTATTTCCTTCTTGTAGGAAACTCGGTCCTTTCCACCACTTTTCACAGTTTATCAGTGAATCAGCACTGATGCCTCTCGTTAGAAGATCTGATGGATTGTCCTTTCCAGGACAATGACGCCATGAATCTTTGTCTGTTAAAGATCGTATCTCTTTCACTCGGTTGGCGACGAAAACCTTCCATCTGTTGCTGGGACCTTGAATCCAACTCAAGGCTATAGTAGAATCTGTCCAAAAGTAGTTGGTTGTAGATATTTTCTCATTGAGAACACGTGAGACTTCTTTCGCCAACCTCGCAGCAAACAACGCTCCCATTAGCTCCAAACGTGGAAGGGTTAATACCTTTAGAGGAGCCACACGGCTTTTGGAAGCTAAAAGATGTACCGAGATTTTGTCAAAGGTTCTCAATCTAACATACGAAACAGCTCCATATGCCTTAATACTAGCATCTGAGAACGTATGTATTTCACACTCCGGACAGTTCACACTATCACATTCAGGGCATATCGAGGAATCTGAAGTTCACATAAGAAAGACGCCTCCGAACACCATTGTTCAAACTTCTCTCTAAGCAACTTTTCTCTCTAGGCAGCAACTATTCGTCCCAGTCCGTTTTTCTCTGCCATATTTCTTGGAACAAAATTTTAAATCTTATGGTGAAGGGGGACGCAAATCCCAAGGGATCAAATATCATGCCTGCAGCCATCAACAAAAATCGTTTAGTGTTCTTTCTTTTTTGAAGAAAGTCTAAGAGACTGGTCAGACGAAGACTGAGATAGTCTTTTTGAGGATGCCATAAAAGCCCCAAAACACTATGTGGATGGTTCACGAAATCGTTCATATTTAAATGATCAAAATGTTCCAACTGCCATTGCTTCATTAACTCACAGTCATTTGAAATCCACTTCCGCAGGTTCATTTCTGCTTCACTCATGATTTTTGCCGCCTTGCTCGACAAATCGCATGCTGATTTTGCATCATCTTCACCAGTGACGAGATCGTCCACATAAAAGCAATGATCAAGTGTCCGCACAGTATCAGGATACTTTTCCATGTACTTCCCTATATGCGTCTTAATCGTTGCAGCCAAAAGAAACGGAGACGCGTTCACGCCAAAAGAACTCGATTAAATCTGTACACCTGCACCATTTTCGCCGTCATCTATAAGGAACCGTACTACATCTTTATCTTTTTGGAGCCAAAGAAATTTGAAGAAACGCTTTTTCCACATCAGCTAAAACAGCTATTTTGTTCGAACGGAAGGAGATCAATAGGTCTAAAATATTAGGGTTCAAATTGACTCCATGGAAAAGGCAGTCATTTAATGAAAGTTGTTTTTCTTCATGGGCACTAGCGTCAAACACTAGTCGCAGTTTCGTTGTGAAAGATTCGTTTTTAATTATCACTTGGTGAGGAAGATAAAACACAGGGTTATTCGTTGGAATAAAGAGATTTGTTACCTTCTCAATTATTCCCTCATCTAAATAATTCTTTAAGACCTTACAATACTCAGAATACAACACCTTATCCCTTTGCATTTTTCTCATAAGACTTCCAAGTCGTCTTTTCGCTAAACTAAAATTATCACTTAACTCATTAAAATCTCTTTTCCACGGGAGTTCTACCTCATATCTATCATTTTTAAAATGTACTCTCTGCTTAAACATTTCAAAGCTAACGTCCTCCTTACTACTACAATTCTCGTTTTTGACACCAATTGATTCTAACTCCCAAAAAGACCTTAATGTTGTATTTAAATCACTATCTCTAATTAATCCACAATAAATATTGTTATCCCTCACCTCATCTCCTACACTTCCGCTAACTACATATCCAAAAACAGAATTTTGTAAAAGTAGTCTTGAATCTCCACAATAAATTTGGCCTGGTCTCAGTAATTCGTAAAATATTTCCGTGCCTAAAAACACATCAATTTTACCAGGAATATTAAATTTATAATCGGCTAGTTTAATTTCGTTTGGCATATCTAGCGAAACATTTAGTATTTGTGACGGAGTCAAATCGGTTATCCTTCTTACAACTAATAAATTTAGCTCCCTTTTGAAACTTAAATCACCGTTAAATATGGAGGTCGTAACTCCTCCATTTATTGTCATTGTTGACTCATTTAAACAAGATACTAGCAAATTAATTCTCTCATTTTTTAATTGTAATCTATCTGCACAGTCCTTCGTAATGAAATTTGACTGACTCCCTACGTCCAAAAACGCTCTTACTTCATGTAAAAGATCATATTTGTCCCTTAAGAAGCACTGGACGCTACTCAGTAAAACGGTTCGCATTTCATTCTTTAAAAAGCTCGTTGCTACGAACGACTTGTTTTCTTCATTTCCACCTTGGGGAGGAACGACGCAATTCGATCCTCCCGGTCCCCCGAACACATCTGCGAGCGGGTTGAGAACTGACCTTTGAACTGTTTGGTTGAGGGAGACAGATTCCTTGTCCGGTTTCGGAAAGTGAATCAAGCGATTGTGCGGTTTCCCACAAAAACAATTTTTCGCACAGCAGTTTTTCACACTACAGTTAGGGGAAAAGCAATTGAAACACAAATTATTAGCTTTTACGAAATCCACTCTTTCACTGACGCTGAGAGATTTAAATTTTGAGCATGAATACAGTGGGTGGAATTATCGTGATTTGCAACAAAAACATTTCACATTTTTAACAGAACACAGATTTACGCTTGAAATATTTTTTGCTCCACGATGATTATAGGTCTCATTACGTTTAAACTTAGGAAATAAATTCTGTTCTCTAATTTTTCCCTTGGATGATATAAAAATATCACACTCGCGAGCTAGATCTTGTGGCTTAAACCACATTTCGCCCTGTTTAATGCTAATATGCGTATTTAATTCTCGGTCTAATGTCTCTATTATCTTATCTGAGATTACTAACTCCCAAACTGACTTGAAATCATTGACCTTCCGTAATTGGCAATAGTAATTAAAATTCGCACTTAATCTAGACGCGAATTGAACATAACTCTCGCTAGGTAATTTTTGGGCCTTTTAAAATTGATTTAAACATTCGTAGGAGGTCGGTTGAAATTCTTTTAACACAATTGCCTTCAACTTATTATAGTCACTTAAATCTTCATCTCGAAGATAAATCATTAAGTTATTTGCCTTTTCTCCTAAAATATTCAAAAGAATTTCGGGTTTTAATTTTTCAGGAACATTTTTAGTTTTAAATGCCTTTTCTATAGATTGAAAAAATAAATTAAATGACTCTGCTCTTAGAGGTACCGGGATTGTTAAGGTTTTGATACTTTTAATCAAACTTTCGATATTACACTCGGTTGTAATTAATTGATTTTCATTTTTGTAAAAGGTAAACTTTTGCCCGATTGATTATGTAATTTCGCTATTTCTAACTCCTTCTCTAACTGTGACAGTTTAATTTTTTCAATTTCTAGTCTATTTTCGTTTTCATTTCTCCTATCATTTATCTCCTCCAACACACAATCAACAATAGCCTGATACGTTTCCTTATCATTTTTATAAATCTCACTCTCCTGTATTAATTCTCTTAAATCTAGAACTTTAGCATTGTCTGAAACAACTCATTTTAATTCATCCGCAATAGTCCTAAGTTCATCCTTTTTAAATTTACCTATACTCATTTTCACAAAGTAAAGTTATCTCAATCACCAATGAAAACAAATAAACCACAATTTAATTATCTAAGCCACAAATCAAAGTTAACTCAACCTCAAATTAAAGTTATTTTAACCACACATGAGACACATATAAATCACAATAATTATCTCAATCACAAATTAAAGTTATTTTAACCACTTATGAAACACATATATTTTTCTCAAAACACAAAATATAGTTAACTCAACCACAAATAAAACACTTATAAGTCACAAAATAACTATCCCAATCACAAATTAAAGTTATTTTAACCACTTATGAAACACATATAATTTTTCTCAAAACACAAAATATAGGAAAATTGAAGACTGACCTCTCACCAGGTGACAACTTTCTCTCCACTAAAAGGACGCTTCCTTTCTTTTCATTCGTGATCGTTGAGTACCTACAATTCCTTATTTTCAGTCCCGGCCATTTCACTCTACGGACTTCTTTACAGATTGGGAAAGAGTTTTAGCAACTGCATATTCTGTCGTGCTGCCATCTATTAGCTGAAAAATATAAAACTCTTAAGTGAAACAGGCCATGCACATATTCAAAGAATCGATTTATCAATTTTAGTATTAAAAAATAATACATAATTTTTTGAATCTAAAAATGTTTGACATATGCATGACATGTTGACAAAATAACCTTAAAATATGGAAAAAGTATCGATAAAAAATAAACCAATGACCACGCCTCCTTTGACACAGGTACTTGCGTATTATCGCAACCTATTGCCGACATTATATGAAACGAAGCACACGGTTGCCAATTCAGCTGGTGCGTCACATAGGAAATCGCTGTTTCAACTTTGGCAAGTGGGTTATAGAGTTGGCAATTATTGCGATAATACGTATCTTGACAGATTTTAAAAGATAGTTTTCCTCTTGTGTTTAATGTCTGCCTGACATTAATTTGTATTTACTAAAATGGAACAATAATACTTTCCTCTTTTTAATGTCTAATTTTTTTGGAAAAACTAGTTTTACATTAGAAAAAAGGAAAAAATTCGAGATTTTTAAAACTAGTAAGCTTTATGGTTTTTTCAGAGAAATTATGCAATAATTGTATCAAAAATATTTGAGTATATTTTGTTTCTTCTTTTATACATGTATGTAAAACTTTTTGTACATTCAACAAATATTTTTATAAAAAATGGTATCTCAAAAGGAAAATATGCTGGATAAAATTATGTTCATGTTCAACAATAACAAAGAAAAAAAAATTTAAATTTAAAATTACTTTTGTAATTCTAAGGATGTTTAAAGTATGAGGTATATGAAAATAGACAGGAAAATATTAGTCAATAATATGATGTGTGAAAACATTGCTATGCAGAGTTTTTTCACCTTTTCTCCAAAGTATAATTTTTTTCTTTGAGATATACTTTGAAAGCACTATTGCACTATATTGTGTGTGTGTTACAAATTTTTTATACTTTTATACATGATATCTGTGCATACAGTGAACCCATTTTTTTAGTCTAATTAGTACAAAGCTTTAAAAAAAATAGTTCTATGCATGAAATAAGAGGGGGGTAGAAATTATCAAAATTACAAAGTTCTATAATTTTTCAAAGAAACTATCATAATATTTTGCTAATAAAATTGGTACACTATGTTTTGTGTATTGTTTTATGTATGTACAAAAATTGCCTTACATATTTAAGAGATAATTTTTTTTAAATGTTATAAGGTCTAAAAATTTATATCCAACTTAAATTAAAATGGACAAAAAGTTTTTGAAATAAAAAAAAAAAATTTGTATTTCTACAGAAGTAGTAAAATATCGTTATTAAGATCACAAAAAAATCTAATCTCTATTAGAAATTTTTAAAGATATATGTCCCATAAACAAAGTGTCTTAATTCTGGCATTTTAACCTTTCGAGCATATCCTGGTAGCTTTAAATAAGAAAATTTTGTGATGCTTTTAATATAATTTTTCCCACTATGAATACCTCATGGTTGCGCATAATATAAACGGATTGTGCATGTATTTAAAATATTTTCTTCCCATGAATACTTTAGATTCCGTAACCAAAACTCGGTGTAAACCATTTTGCTTCAAATTTAGTCCTATCACATAAATGGATATTGAACACATTTTGGACAAATGTTAGTATATTTTGTCTAAAATATGTGATCAATTAATCAAATTTATTTCTTATTTGTTAAGAAGTATTTATTTGAAATAATTACAAGATGAAAATATTGTGTGTGAAACTTGACATGTTGTTTAATCTTGTGTATGGAGATATTTTTCTTGTAGGGAAACACAATAAGGGGAAAGACCCTAAACGTATATCACTCATTCTGAAACAACTTTACAGGTGCAGCCATCTAGTGACACAAAAATAATGAGTTACTGTTTACCTCACAAACCACACTTGCGAGTCGAGAGAAGTGAATTGATATGGACGCATAAAAAAAAAAAACTGTCTTCTCAGACGATCTCTCGGATTTCTCTGCCTGACCCGCACGAGACAACAGCATGCACTCTTCTCATTATGTAATTTTCATGCATTAACCTAAGTAGTTTATTAGTAATTTTTATAATGTTTTATTATGTTATTGTAAATGGAAAATATATTTAACGTTTTTTTTTTTAAATAGAACCATTACTATTTTTAATGGCGTAAATTAAACCTTAATTAGATATAGAGTTTTTAAAATTATGTTTATTGCTTATTTTACAGTAAATTACATTAGGAGCTACACCGTTTTTATTCCACAACAGAATTTGAATTTTTGAAATAATTTGTTTTTGTCATACTTTTAACTTTTCTTGAACATCTGTGAATGAAAAAAAATGTTCTATAAAATTCCTTTATACATAAACAATTTAAAAGTTAAAATTAGAAAAGAATTTAATAAACTGTTATGTTCTTTCTAAAGAGAAAACGGAGTTAAGGTTTGTTCAAAAAATGTTCAATGTCTGAAAATATCAAATAGGATTAACTTGGAAGCAAAATGATTTGAACACACTAATATTTATGGAATAGTACATCCGTATGAGAGGAAAATATTAAAATATTTTTCTCTCATCGTTAGATATTAAGTTATCCATAAATTACATGCATCATTAAGGTAATTATTGTGGGAGAAACAATTTGAATTGCATCACTCTAATCACCTTATTCAAGAGTTTTGAATTTTTTATAATAGATGGCAGCACGACGCTGCAAACAAATCCCAATAATATTTATCATATCGGCTGTGGGGATAATAGCCTAGTGGCTCCGTATCCCACTAAACCGGAACTAAACTGATCTGATATCGGGTGCCTGTAAACATCACTTGTATGCTAACAGTGTTTTAGAAGAAATACTGCCTGCATTCAGCTTATATTACTCCAACTTGTTTCTTCTTGTTTCGGCTATTACTATAAAGTAAGTACTCGGTTGAAGCTTTTTTGTAAATAATTTCTAAAAATTAAGAGTTTCCCTGAAAAACTTTAGAATTCCTTCCTACAATCAAAATAAAATTATTTTCTTAGGCCATATTAGTTTCGTTTTAGAAAACATACAATGTTGTTGCTTTCCACCCCTGTTTTGACATGTAATATTTCTTTCATTTCTTTTTTCTTCTGTAAAAAAAAAAAATGACACCAAATCGGTATCCAATATTCTTCATGGAAAGTGACATAACATTAAAGATTGCCGAAATATAACTCTATTCGCTTATTCTCGCAAGAAAAAAAGAGTTAATGTTCATGACACGGCACTCGTAACGATTTGATGATACTTTGTTTTGCTGATTCATTAAAATATTTTTAAAAATTCCATTTTTGTGTAGGAGTTAAAATGGGGGTTGTAAAAATAGCAATTCCCTTAGAATATGTATATTTCTTGACTTTATATTTTAAAATGCAAAATTTTGATTTTCCATAATTTTATTTATTGTAAATAAAGGTTATTTGAGCTCAGAAATGAGAAGAAGGGATGCAATTTTTATGTGTAAACTCTCATCTGCACACATTTAAAAAGAATGTTTTTATAATTTGCTTCAAGTTACCTTTATATTTGTACTATGTAGTAAAAGATTGTAAGTTAAAAAATTTTAAGTATAATTATATATAAATCAGCTGTATTATTTAATGTGTCAAAAATTTAATTTTCCTTGAATGTTCTTAATTTTTTTTAATAAAAGAATAAATTTTATTTTGTGTTTATTGTTATAAATTAACTACCTTCATTCAAATTTCAGTGAATTTTTTCTTCATTTCTTGAACTGCACATATAATTATGTGCAATGTTATAATATACATTTTATAATACATGTAATTATACATTTAAGTACCTGAAATATTAATACCTGTTGCAGTAGCAATTAATATATGCTTGCAGTTTTATACTGAGATTTTTTGAAAGACTTGAAGTATAAAAAACATATTTTTTGCATGTTTGAAATAAATTCAGTAAGTGTACTATATTGAAAGATTTAAAAAAAAAATAGTTAAACATGTAGACTGAAACATATTTTGATATTTAACTACGTAAGAAATTTGGTTTTAAATTGCAAAATACATGCCCATAATACTTTTTTTTTACGGGTTCACTTTCTTTTGAGAAGATGAATGTTCTTAATCAATGAATGATATTAAAAAGTGCCAACTTGTTTTGAATTTATAATAAAACCATAAATTCAAGTTTTACTTATTGTGTCTTGTATGTAAAAATTCACTTCTAGTGAAAAAATACTTTATGAAACATTTCTGTTTTGAAATTAAAATACAAGTTTTTTTAGTAAATTCAAATTAAGTTTTTTTAATAAATTCTATTACTCTAAAAAGTAAAAATGATCGTTTGCTCATTTATTCATGCAATATATATATGTATATATTAATAAAGTTATCGATATAATTCTTTAAGATTTATGTTTCATGTATGTACCTTCCAAGTATTGTTTCACTGATCAGTGCTAATAATGCTTTGTTGACCATCATAAGTAATTACACTGAAGGGTTGTTTATATCAACTTTGCTTTGTAACATACAGATTTGAGAAAGGTATGATTCTTATTATGTTTTGTTTATATAATTAGAATTTATTTTTTAAACCTTAGTTACAGATGCTCAGTTTCTATTTCATAAAGTATTGAATGTTTGTTGTGTGTGCAACATTGTTCTGCATTTATAACATATATTTACTGAATTTTATTTTTTAACGAATAGTGATTCATATTATTTGAAACAGAAAAAAGATGGAATATGTTGAATTCTGTTTCTGAAAAGTTGTATTTATAACATCATCAATTTATTTAATAAAAATTATTTTGAATGTTTCATATTTACTTAATTTGTGTTTTGATTTTTAATTTATTTCTCAGATTTCCATTACTTTTTGCTCTTTTAAAATATTTGTAAATAAAATATTATCCTGACTTTTATGTCAGTATAACCTTTTAAGACTAACTACTTGAAATGTAAATGAGCGGGGGGTCAAAATCTGGAATTTATTTTTAGTTAGAAAAAACAACTCCTAGTTGTGTATCATAAAATTTTGCAACATTGTAATTCATGGAGCTTTTTCTAATAGTACATTGTTAAAATTAAAAAAAAATATTTATTTAATAATTTTTTTTTTTACTTTTAAAATGTTAGTTGAGAACTTATTCGAGTTTTTGGTTTAGGTCAGGAAATTTTTAACAAATTTTGTACCCCCCAAAATTTGATCAAATCAGATTAATATGAATAAATTGTAAAATGAAGTGTGCTATTCTCTACTGAATATCACAATTATATAATAATGTTAGAGCATGTATCTTCCTGAAAAAAATGCTTTGATTTTTGGGTTAATTTTTTAAGTTGTCAAGATAACTTTAAACAGTGACATACTTGTTTGACAATGAATGAAAGTGTTTCAAATAATTGAAAAACATTTTGATAGTCAGATGAAAAGAACTATGACGCTGAGATCATGAAGTGTTGCTTTAATGAAGCAAATGATTTTATATGTACTATAATTCTGAAATTACAATATAGGTTCTTGTATGATTTCTCTCTCTCTCTAAATATTTCAAAAAAGGAAAGACACTAGTATTCCAAGAAATTTCCTTTTTTTCTCATACTAGTGAAAATTATAATGAAAATGTCAAGTTATAAGCTAGTTCTCAGAAAATAGTGATAATAATTTTAATATGCTAACTAAGCTTTTTAAATTATAAACAACTTTTAAGTTGTGTGATTTACACGTAACTCATGAAAAAATTTATTACCTGTAAATCTTAATCTGCAACCATTTTTATAAAAAAAATATGGCGTAAACCTGAAATAGTTGGGGGATCATATTAATATTTTTGGGAATTACAGTTAATTTCCTCTCAATGTAGTATAAATATTCTCAGAAATTGAAAACTTGATAAGTTTAGTTTCAATTGCTATTTTTCGACACACCTTTTTAAGGATGATATTTAACAGTCTTACATGGCTTAATATTGAGAGAAAAACTCAGTGCCTTTTATACAGGAGGAAATAAGTCATTTATGAAGCCATTCATTAAGTTCCTTACGTGAATAATCACATGTTTAACAGAAAGATCTCCCGGAGAGGAAAATGACCAGTTCAAAAAAAAATATTATGCAAGCTACTTTTCCCTCTCCAAAGTGGACCTTCTGTCACTTAACATGTTTCTGATGTTTTTAAACTTTTTAGATGTAGAAAACTAAACTTATATGTAATGAATCTTTAAGAAAATCTTATTTTCAATTTCACTAATTCATATTGTAGGATTTCATTTAAGTTTAAAAGGGTTCGAATTGTGGTAACTGCATATGAAGACGTCAGGTATTGTAATAACTTTTTTTTATAAAAACTTTCATCAAAACAGTCCAGATTGGTAAAACTTATGCAAAAAAGTGTGAAATTTTCGGATTTAAGACATGTGTACAGGACAACGTCTGTCCGGCCGCTAGTTATATATAATAATAATTATTAAATCATACTATATGAATATTATATACAATTACTATCAAATGATAAGATTATATTATATACGGCATATAATATACAGTATTAAAATTCAAAGGTAAACAAACGTATCTATGCGACTATACGACTATGCCAGTATACAACTAGGTGTATCTTCTCACGAACCACACGACGCAGAAACTCGCCGAAGGTACCAAAATTTCGGGAATGATCCGAGGAATCTGTTTCGACCATTTATATTCAAATATTCCCATTAGTTAAAAAGATATTAATTAAAAACCTTAAAACGACTAATTACTGCCATTTTTTCCCGAAAGGTGGCGAAGTTACAAATTTTCGACCTGTTTTCTTCCCCAGACGTTTTTAAAACACGATCTAATCTTTTTTGTGAGACTCAGACAAAAAATAATAACAGAATCGGAAAGATCATGTACTTCGCCACGATATGGTATAATTTATTTTACAAAACAATGATATTTTCTACTTTTTACGATTTTTTTAAAATGAGTCAAAATCGATACGTTTTTATGAGTATGATTTCTCAATCGTTCCGCTTGCATTTTCCTTTGCGTTAATAAAAACATATTTTACAGTATAAAGGTTCATGCTTTTCTCTTTTAGAATCAGTCATTTAAAAAATTAAATATCAAAAACTGTTTTTTTTTACGATTTTTCAAAAAATACTCAATATTTTATTTAAATACTTAATAACTTCTTTATTTATAAAAAATAATCTCACGAAACTTTTTTCCCGTGTGTAGAACGATATTATCTGTAATCTGTACAACGATTGAAAAAATTGCTTAAAAATAAGGGTTTTTTTAAAAAAAAGTTGTGATTTTCGTTTTTCCCCCTAATTGCGAGAAATATTTTAGCATTATTTTGTTTCATTTTTTTAAAAAAAATTACTGTTGTTTGCAATCGAGGTGTTAAGTTTGAAAGCATTAACTTAAAAATCACGCTCTTAAAAAATTATTTTAAATATTTCTTGAAAAAAGCTCTGTTTTGTGCCAAGGTTATTCGCTTCAAATCTGAGGATACGGATGAAAGTTTTGCGCATGAGCGATAGAGAAGGCCACTGTTTTCGTGGTTTTTGAAAGGCAAATTTCGCTGCTGTCATCACTTACGTTAATTGACGTTAATAGCAGTATTCAATTCATTACACATTACAGATAAATGTTTTAAAGAGTACAAGGCAACTGATGGTTTTCATCATTATATGTTAGTTTTGTATTACATTCTTTTTTTGTCAGATTTGTGTTTAAATAATTTACTAAACACTGCGGAATGAAAAACTCTAAAATTGAAATAAAATATCAAAATGTTTTTATCAAATTGTTTTTTTTTCTTTTTGAATGTTTTTTTCAGTACATGTATATATATATATATATATATATAAAATCTAGGCTTCCCCCCATACTGTTTTTTATAACATATATATATATATATTTATTTGTTAAACCAAACCTTCAAACGTTCTGAAAAAAAGCAATCGTTTCAATAGCTATCTGTAAATTTTTCTTTTATTTATTACTTATAGAAATTTGATTTAAATATATATGTTTTTTTAAAGGATTATTTCTAATATTTCATTACTAAATTAATTCTTTGTTTATTAAAAAGTACATCGTCTATTATTTTGGATCAAAATACATTTTAGAGACTTTTTTAAGCTTACTATATGTAACGATTGATTGATTCATGAAAATCTCAAATCTATTTTATTATTTCAGATTTTTAGAAACTAACTATTATTAAAAAATGATGAAAGATTTTTGTTTTACTCTTAGTATCAGAATCGCTTACTTTTTATTGCTTCACACTAATAATTTTTTTAACTCTAACGCAATACTTTTTTTTATAAGCTATAAATCGAAATTTGAAGCTATATCTTATCTGTAAAGGGGAAGGGAAGATAGAAAAATAATTTTACTCTAAAAAACCCCCTTGTTATTCCAGGCTATAGAGAGGGGAAAAAACCTGTCTTAAATAAAAAAATAATTGGAATGGAACAAACTTCAAAAAAGGGAACTTTTTTGACATGATTTTAAAAATCACTCCCATTGTGCGCGTACAAATACACACACAGAAATGCTGGTGTCATGAGGAAAAGAGAAAACCTCTGCAACGCTGGGTTTTCAACGTCTTTTCACTCCTGTTACTGTTAAGTTCGTTGTGTGTTCGGCAAGAGCGTTCTAAAGGGTGTTTTTTTAGAGGTATAGAACTTTAAATTGCAATATTATTCGATTGACATAAATTTTTTTATTCGAAAGATAATCTTGTGGCATTACATTTTAAATATGATTTCTGGCATATGACTGCCACGGCTGGCTCGGATGTAGTCCAATCTGGACGTCCAATTTTCGATGACTTTTTCCAACATTTGTGGCCGTATATCGGCAATAACACGGGGAATGTTATCTTCCAAATAGTCAAGCGTTTGTGGCTTATCCGCATAGACCAATGACTTTACATAGCCCCACAGAAAATAGTCTAGCGGTGTTAAATCACAAGATCTTGGAGGCCAAATCACAGGTCCAAAACGTGAAATTAGGCGGTCACCAAACGAGTCTTTCAATAAATCGATTGTGGCACGAGCTGTGTGACATATTGCGCCGTCTTGTTGAAACCACAGCTCCTGGACATCATGATTGTTCAATTCAGGAATGAAAAAGTTAGTAATCATGGCTCTATACCAATCACCATTGACTGTAACGTTGTGGCCTTCATCGTTTTTAAAGAAGTACGGACCAATGATTCCACCAGCCCATAAAGCGCACCAGTCAGTTTTTCTGGATGTAACGGTGTTTCGACATACACCTGTGGATTAGCTTCGCTCCCAATGCGGCAGTTTTGTTTGTTGACGTAGCCATTCAACCAGAAATGCGCTTCATCGCTAAACAAAATTCGCTTATGAAAATCGGGAACAACGGCAATCTCGTTTTGGGCCCATTCGACGAATCTACGCCTTGCTTGATGATCGTTTTGATGAATTGCCAAACCAAACTGAGAATAAATCACTTGACAGCTGTTAAATCGGTCGCCGTCTTGGAAAGTAATGCCAATTTAAACTTCTATACCTGGAAAAAACTCTTTATTTTTCGGTTAGAGCGCTTGCGTTTGTACCCGGGTTCAAAATAACATCATCGCTTAATTTTCATAATTTTTTAGAATATACTCTAAATTTTATTCTCACATTTAATAACTTCACCAGCAATTTTGTAATTGGAAAGATAATTTATTTCGTCACGATACTTTTTTTTTTTAACAAAACAACGATTCTTTACATATTTTTACATTTTTTTCTAAAATGAATTCATATCGTTGCGCTTATGTGAAAATGATTTTTAAAACACTCATACTTTGATCTTTTAGAGTTAGTGATTTAAAAAGTACTCAAATCTTAAATGTTTAATAACTATTTATCAATTTCAAAGTTTAAGTCAAAACTTCTTCATTTATAAAAACTATTGTATGAAACTTTTTCTGTGTATAGAACATTTCAAAAAATACTCACAATTTTAATTCAACATTTAATACAGTTTTGAACTTTTTTAAATATAAAAATTTCTACTTTTTTCAACATGCAACTATTTTTAAAAAGGTGCATTTTCGTTTCCGGGGTCTAAAAAGCTGCAAGTGACTGAGTGAATATTAAAGTCCCACTGCTCAATTACTCGAGAGCCCTGATAGGAGAGGGAAAGGGGAATTTCCATGACAATATGTTATGTATTTAAAAATGTTCGTGCAACGCCGGGGGGAAGTAAACCTGTCTGAAGAAAATAAGCGAAAAAATTTCGATACTGGGAATTTTAAGTTATACACTCGGTAAAAGCACAAGCAACGCCGAGCTAAGCGGAGGACGTGTGTGTGTGTGTGTGGAAGCAATTTTGAATAAGAGTATTAGAAGTGCTGATTTTGTGAAGGAAAGTGAAAATTAGTGAAAGTAGAGAAAGCCCGTACAACGCCGGGCCATGCAGCTAGTACTATTATTAGAGTATATGTTACTTTTTTTATTATATAATATTAATATTCATTAGTTATTGATTTATCTTATTTTTTTTTCAGTCTCTTCCTATATCCTTCATTTGAAATACATTTCAATGTATTTCCAAACAATTCTTAAACATTATTGTGTATCATTAAATTACCGCTAGGTCGGCATCTTGGATTCCATTCCAGCAACAACAAGCGCTGCTTAGTGTTATTCCTTTATCACGCCATACCTCTTAATATCAAACTGGTTCCCTTTATCGATATTAAAATTGAACCAAGTATGAGTGGAATTACTTGATACTGATTCCCCAGTAGTTTAGAACCACATTCTGTATATGCTAATAATGTCTCGTGGATGTATATAATCTGTAATGTTAGTAACATTCTGATTGATAGAAAATTAAACTATAACGACAACAATGGGTCTACCATTAGGCCGTATATACCACGGCATATATATCTCCCAAATTAGGTTTAGTTTGATTAACGTACTGGGTATTTCTTGTCACAAAATCATCATCATCATTGCCAATTAACTTATATTATGAATCGATCACGTTTTGATAGACGGTGACCCCACCCCCATGACTAATACTTGATCATCTACATTGTGTTATGCGTTTAAAATTTTCAATTTCAACTAATTCCTAGTTGTGAAGCTATGTTTCTGATAATATCAAAACTATGATTTTTTTTTGCACAATATTACCACGGAAATCACGCGCATATGCCTGGAGACTTTGGCAGTTGAGAGAAAAGAGAATCCTAACCCCTCCATTCATTTTATTGCTCATAATTTGATCAATTGTAGCAAGATGAACTGTAGAAAGCCTGGTAAACTCATTTCGTAATGTAAGCATCGACTTTCGTATGCCGTGGTAAATACGTTGACGCCCATTAGTAGGTACAATATGAAGTCTTTCTTGAGCTGTGACCCTGGATAAGGCTACGTAGACCAAAGGTTTTGAATGTACCTTGCTGTATTTGTAAACAATTTCGTCAAATGTCCCTCCTTGCGATTTGTGAATTGTCAAGGAGAAGTCTGGTTTCAATGGGATATGATTTCTTTTATCATGAATCGATCTATTTCGGTTGAGAGGAACCATTTCTCTACCGAAAGAAATGTATTTTAGCATTTCTTCTATCTTTCCAGAATTTTACTCTGACGAAGGTGTAGCGGTATCTTCATAAGTCAGTAAGAACCTCCAGACAGAGGGGATCACTTTTGTCTACTGTCCGGAGAGGCTGTTACTGACTTGAAAATACCGCTACAAGGGGAATATTCTAATGAAGTATATTGGTTGTGTGTGTGTTGCTGAAATAAAGTTTATTTTTGACAATCATGTTTCGTTACTTTGCTATTCAACGCACCAAAACAGTATTAAATACATACCGCGAAATTTGGTGATTTTCAGTTATTATAGTTCACTTTGCCAAAAGAGCTAAGGCATGAAGTGCAGTTGGCTCGAAAACTGGTTTTCAACGCCAATTACGCTAAAACTCTAGTAAACGTACTTTGTGAATTTTTTTAAAAAGTTTAATTTTTTTTGAGGGTTTAGTTTTTAAAATATACTTTTCAAATTTCCCGCATAGATAACAAAAAACGGTAATTTTTAAACAAGAAATGTAAGGAAAAAATTTGCATAAATGATTTTTTTTGTAGAAAGGGTATTAGACGAAAAATCCGAATTTTTTTTTTTTTAAATCTGTAATTTTTATGCAATTTTTTTTAATCTTTGAACAAAGCACGGATAACAACATTTGGCACTTGAAAAAAAAATTCCGTATTATTATTTTTATAAGTAACGATATTATTAAATGTTTAGTTAAAATTTTGAGTATTTCTTGAAAAATCACAAAAAAAAAAAAAAAAAGGTTTTCAGCATTTTATATTTTAAGTCACTGATTCTAAAAGGAAAATGTATGAACTTTAGTACGGAATTTCGATACATTACAATGGCAAGCAATCCGTACAAAACGATTGAAAAACTCTTTTCATAAAAACGCATCCACATGACTCCTTTTAGAAAAAATCGTAAAAAATGCAAAATTTCGTTATTTTGTAAAACAAATTTTATACCGTACGTGGCGAAATAAGTGATCTTTTCGACTTTTTTTTTTGTCTGGTTTCGGTAAGAAAAAAATGATCGTAATTTTTTTAAAAAAGGATAATTAGTCCTTTTTCCTTGCAACACACAGCAACTTGGCTCATGCGCAAAACATAGCGTAACTCTTTTTTTTTTCTTTTCTTTTGTTAACGCTTATACAAAGTTCAGACCATAATATTTCCATATCGGGGGCTTAACATGAAAATCGATACTTAAGGAGTAAACTCCATAAATTGTATTGCTTGTCAGTTTAAAATACTTGTTGCAGTTCGTTTTCTTAATTTATGAAATTTTTCATAAGTGTATGATGTATTAAATAAAAATGGTTTATAAATTTGCTATACATACGTATGATAATTACCTTATTTTAACGCCTATCAATATTAAATATTTTGATCAAGACACACTAATTTTGCTAATTGGGGTAAAATTTAGAAATTTAGCAGTTCATTTAATTTCCTGATTATTTTAACTGTCATGAGAATTAAAATTATATATATATTTATAAAAAAAACCTTTTTCTAATGTAATCTAGTAATAATAAATCCAGCAAAAATTTTAATATCAAACCAAACCAAAATTTTTCTCTAATGATTAATTTCATATGCATTAAACTGTGTATTTTTGGCATTTTATGTGTATAATAAACTTATAATTTATTTCTTAATGAAAATGTTCTCTCAATTTAAAGTTTGTTTCTGCTTAAACTTCTGTATTTTAGAAATTTGTACCTTTTTTATGAGTATGATTTTAGTACCACACCAAAAGAATTCTTACAATTAAGTTGCAGATTTAGTGGCATGGTTATTAATTTTTTTTCTTTTCAATGTAAATAATAACTGATTATGTAAATATTTTGTTGTTTGTAAAATGAATTTTTATAATAAATATGGTGGAAAAAATCATAGAAAGTCAACAACTGTAACGCACGCTATTTTTCCCTGACTGGAATGTAGATGTCACCACGATATGGAGAAACTTGTAACAGTAGCGTGAACTCGTTACCCGATGTTTTTACCTGGCAGAAAGAGCCCGAATCCCAATGAGTTAGGATCACCAACTTCACCGTCCAATACTGGGCATTATTTAAACTAAAATTTACTTTACTTTGTTCCTCTAAATCAGTGGTTCCAAAACATTTTTAGGCCGCGGTAACCTAGTGGTCAAGGTGATGGACTCATGACCGACGTGTCACGAGTTCGAGCCCAGTACCACTGAAGACTCGCAATGTAGGGGAGAGATGCTCGTTAAATCTTTCGAGATTTCAAACGTCCTCCCATTGGTATAGTGTGGTAGTTAGGAAATGGGGTGCCAGCTTAGGTGTTATCCACGTCACTTGACCATGGTTCAAAATTACGATGTCCGTCGCCGAAAGCCTCCGAGTAGCTGAACAGTGCGACGTTAATATTTATTAACTCACCCAAACATTCTTAACATTTGGACCCTTTTTTTCTGTCAAAACTTGCCCACGGACCTCTTTTTAAAGTCAAAACTTTCCATTGGAGCCCTAAGTGAAAAAGCTACATAATTGCAGAGTATAAAAATCACAAATTAAAAAAACAAACAAACAACAATTTGCTGAAGAATTATTTATTGAAATTATAACTTTTGTTTAAAATAAATTTAAAAAAATAATAAATGGTGCGTGGAACGCCATGTGATAGAAGTGAAACTTCTTTGGCGACGCTGGCCGTAAATGCAGGAATACATCTAATTATATTAAACTGCTCGGGGGAACTTATTTTGATCAAATGAAATTCAAACTTCATCTATTGTATGAAAATAATATTTTTATTCAATTTTCTGCATCATCATTTTCTAATAAAAATACAATAGGTCTGGGGTAGTAGGATGTGAAAATCCTCGATTGTAATTGATCAAGAAAATGTGAAAAAATCTAGATTATTTTCAATGCAGTCGTTAATGTACTCTTCTAATTCTATCTGTTGACGAGTAATAATTGCGTTTTTACCGACGCGTTTGAAGGCAACTGTAAACGAATACCAAACTCTCAATCGCAGGATTTTCTTTGCCATATAAAACAAATGCTGTAAGGTCACTCCACGATGATCAACACGTCTTAATTCACTTGTTTCCATCATGAATGGCGTAACTCTATAGCTCCTTCCCTGAAGTTTCTAAGATGACCCAAGTAAATTGCTTCTCCAGGATCGATACGAAAATATTTCTCTTTATTCCATAACAACATTTGTAGCTGAACAGTAAGACTCTCTACAATAGTTATTTTCACTGATTTCATCTTGGGGAACTTGAGACGCACTGTGATTGAAATTGAAGAAGTTATTATCGATTGTAACATCATACATTCTGTACAATAGAGTAGCTACTAAATATTGCAACCATGCCTTTGATGTTTCTTTTAGTAACCAAACCCGTCAGATAACTTGTTCTAGAAATTTTCCCACGTTTGATGTGAACATTTATGCAGTAGTCGTCATGAACATTTCGTGGCAATCGATTGACCATCGTATTGACGGATACTGGAACTTTGATTATTTGCCCTAATATTCCAAACTGACGGTGTACATGCCTCAATCGCCTAATTTGCATGAAAGGTATTCATGGCGAAATGAGTCTTTCTGATACCAAACCCAAAATAAGAAGATGTGCTAGACTTTCTGGGTATGCAAAAGCATATTTTGATAAATTTGGTATACTTTTCCTACTTAAACTTTGTCGGGAATTGTGGCATGCTTTAATATTTCGTCTAAATTAATTCCCGGTAAAATTGTTTGTAAAATCGTTTTGTACTTAGCTACTGACGCTCTCAAATCATCTTTAAACCATAATCTGTCAAAAATAGAACTTCCGTGACTGAATGAATTATCAACGGTCTTTTGAAAATCTTTGTGAGCATTTTTATGGGAATCATAGTTTTTGTAACGTAAGATAGAATTTATTATTGGTTCACATACATAAGTTGCATCCAACACACTACACTTGTTCATGGCGTTGTACTTGTTGATGGCACAGGGTGGTTCACAAAGTCCTTATTAATCTGTGCTGTCATTAGAGGAGTGTCAATAGCATTCCTATCATTGGTCATTAAACTGGGCATTAATACTTTATTTTGCAAAGTTTTTTTCCGTGCTCTATGTTCTCTGATGCGCTATGATGGAGATTTGGCAGTAGCACTTGAGGAATTTGTACTATTTACGTATATATATATATATATATATATATATATATATATATATATATATATATATATATATATATATATATATATATATAATATTGTGACTTTTTCGACTGGGCTTGCTGCTAGTTTTTCTTTCACGAAACTCTATTCCTCTTTGAGCATTTGATTTAGGAATTCTGATTAGAATTAATAACAATAGCCAGAATTTGTGGTATTCTTGTTCTAACATTGCTTTAAGTCCCTGATTTGGGGATATTTCAACGAGATGTGATACGGATTCATCTGTGTTTGGGATCTGAGTTAGTCCACTTGCAAAAGGATTCAAAACTCAGTGGGGAATGTCGAAGAAAATTTCGATATTATTTAAATTTCCGTAAGAATAAAAATGGATAATTTTTTAAAAAAAATTTATGTTAAATGTTGCTCGGACCCCCTGACGCTGTTCAGGGACCCCAAAATCAATTTTAATTTTCCCAAGACTCCCTGAATGATATTAGTTATCCCTGGGGGTCCGTAGAGAGCATTGCTCTGATAATTTATTTGCAATTGTCTTGTAAAATCATGAGAATCTTTTCGTAAAGTCTTTGTAATTGTGATATTTTAGTTCATTAAATGTATTATATTACAAACAAGATCTTGTTTATATTACCTTTAGACTCATAGAAAATCAAGAACTATACATATAATTCTATAATTATTAATTCTAATTCTGAGTAGCGTTTATATCAATCATCTAGTTTTATAGTACACATATTTACAGAAAGGGAATTGTAAAAAGATAATTTTATGCAGTATCAAATTTTTGTATATACTTCAACAACATAAACTTTTTAATTGTAGTCATATGTATGTAATTTTATTGATTTCCGTTCCTTTGTGTTTTCTCTTACTTTATGATGAAATTCGTGTTTTTATGCCTGGTAATATAGAGAAAAGGGTAAAATTGGTCCTTAAAAATATGTATAATCCTATTAAACTAAGCATTGCTAATTGAAGTGTTGGTCTTCATCTTAGAGATATGCATTAATCTACAAGTTCATGAAATATTTACTTTCGTAAAAACAAGTGGTGCGTAAGTGGTAAAATATTTTCAGGCCTCTTTATATATTTAATTTCATGCGGTGCTGCTCTGAGATAGATTCGGATTGCGGAAAATTAAAATGGCGATGTGTTGTGGGTATAATGAATGTCTAAATAGCACTATATATTTATGTAAATTTCATATTTTCTAAATCAGCTAAATAGATTTAGTTATTTTTCTCCTTGCCAATTTTTTCCAACACTGGAGTAGTATATTTACTTTTAATCCTCTAATAATAATAATGACTTATTCATATTCTATTTCCATTCCCTACAGCCCAGTAGTACAGGCAAATGTCAGGTGAAGTTTGACTGTCATGAAAACCATTTTTAAACCTGTCACTTAGTTCCTGAGGCTAAAAATTTGCTTTTGTATTACAGTGGCCAACTTATATCTGACTTATACTTTCTGGTTGTGCTTCTATTTCTGCTTTGCTTATTAAAGAGTAATCCTTATATTTATTATATATTATTTTTTTTATTTTTATTGACAATATACGTATATATATCTTTCTTTTCAGAAAAACTTCAAAATTGTTCAAGTAGAATTTATTGTATGATGAACTGTTTATACTGGATTTTATTTTCAAGGCATCGTTTTGAAGAAATTTTACGTGAGGCAAGACGAACTGGTATCTATTTTAATCATTTGCACCATCCAGAATTTCATTGAGTTTTTCGCATCATCATATACATTTTGATTAAAATGAACGTTCTACAATCCCTGGAAAATTTGGCTTTAATTAAAGTGGCAATCTCTATATACCATTCTTCAGAATTCTCAGAACTAAAAGAGAAATTTAGAAATCCCAACGGTAGTCTTGATATTTTACAATTGAAGAAATTATTCCATGAAACAATATCGAATTCTGTAATCCCTTTCAGAATCCGCGAAAAGCTGTTATGCATAATAACACCCATAATGTATAATATTGATAGGTGGAATGTGGAACAGAAACAATTCGGCATTCGTAAGCAGCTTGATATTTGTTTGACATCAGCTGGAACAATCGACAAAATCAAAGCTTATAAGAAATTCGTTCGCTCTGATGATGAAAACGTCGTAGAACGTTTTGCTTTGGCCTGTTATTGCTGGATGACGGATGATGTATTGAAAATATGGAACAAAGCATCTGTGGATGAAAAGATACACATAGAAAGGAAGTTGCTTCACCGAAAAGATTCGTCTTATTGGATGCTTGGTAAATGGCGTCGAAGAACTGAAGAACTATTCGAAAGATTGGAAACTACCCAATGTTTGAAAAAGTGGTTTGATTGGCTGCGTGATGGAGGTGATCCATGTACGCAGCATAATTTTATAGATGAATCTTTGTTTACGTTTTCCCTTACAATTCCCGAACCTAATCTGCTACGAGCATTACCGCCTGAGGAGTTACGACAAACAATAAAGTACAAATATTATTGCGACAACGGTCGCGATTATTTCTCATGTTTGGATTACGACCTAAAATTAAGATTTTTCCGGCAAGAGCCGACTACAATTCTTTACGATTATTTGAAATGGCCACTGCAATTTAAATTTTTGGAAATGGCAAGTCAGGCTTGGGAGTATATGACGGGAAGCGACTTTTATGAGTTGTTGTGGGTCATTTCAAAACAAAAAATGTCGCCCAGGATACATTCTCTCCAATTTGAAAGCGATTTCGATTATGAAGGTCTGCTTCACGAGTTTTGGAAACAAAGCCCTTATCATCTTAAAATAAGCGCAAAAGAGCTCTATGATTATCAGCAGTTTCGTAGGTATGTTATGATTCTTTTGATTTTAATTTTTTTTATAAATCCTAAAATTTCTACACTTTTACTGTTATGCACAGTAATAAAAAGATGCATTTGGAAATAATACACGCTTGTAACTATTTTCAAAATTGTATAGAAATTTTAATCACACACAAACGGTAGAATTTTTTTGAACGTTTTATTTCAATTAATGTTTTACATCTTGCAACAAGATATGATTGCAATACATTCTTAAATGTATTTTTAGGTAATTTAATAAAAACTTTTAAATGATTTCCTATATTGAGGCTCCTATGATATTCCTATTCCTTATAATGATTTCCTTTACTGTTTTAATGATTTTCTATACAAGTATAGAAAATCAAAACTGTAAAATCAGAATTTTCACCAGTTTTCCTTTAGATGGAAATCCGTGCGATCACACATTTATGATAAATTATTAAATTTGATAATTCTCTAAATTGGTGGGCTCCGTTCTTTTTGGATCGCGTATCCCTGAGGCAAAAATAGTTGTAAGCACATTATAATATTCGAATCATTTATATCTTTACATTGCGTTCCTCTGTCTGCTGTACTCAACTTGACATAGAAGGAAATAAATTACAATTAGAGGACAGTGTTAAAGATTTTACAATAAAGCATCTTTTCCCAATGGAAAAAAATCTCTTATGAGAGTACATTTTCAAAAAAGAAAAAAACACACGATCTTTTATGAGTGAAATAACATTCATCAGAAGAGAAAACCTAGTATTAAAATGAATAATTCAGAAGGCTTATAAATGAAAGAAAAGAAACAATTTATCGACGTATCGAAAAATTCGATGCTGGAATCTAAATTTAAGCAGAAACAGCTCCTAAATTTTAAGTTGAAAATATACAGAATATACACAGAAGGTTCTCACATAGTTATAAACATTTTAATGCTATTCTGAACAAAATGTAATTTGATTTAAAAATATCTCTCAAGCTCTTTGTGGCAGCAAAAATAAAAAATTCAAGCTAATTAACGTAGATTACGAAAAACCATTGCTGACAGCTTCAATAGACCAAGTATTCGACAGTTCGTGTGTGGCCGCGGTAGCCGAGTAGTATAGGTATCGGATCGTGCCTTGCCTTGTCACGAGTTCGAGCCCAGTACCACTAAAGACCCGCCGTGTAGGGCAGCGATGCGCGTTAAATCTGTCGAGAGCTGAAACGTCCTCCCGTTGGTGTTGTGTGGTAGTTAGGAGAGGGGGGTGCCAGCTCAGGTGTCGTCCACGTCACTTGACCATGGTTCAAAATTACGTGGTCCGTCGCCAAAAGCCCTCGTGCAGCTGAACAGTGCGACGTTAATATTCAATCAATCAATCAAACAACGGTTCGTGTACAAACCTGCAAATATATATCCCACTCACTAAAAGCAAGAGTGTATGACTCTAGAAGACCGAATTAGTGTTATTAATATGTAAATTACTTTAATATCTCTCTATATACACTCATGTCCATAAATTAAGGATAATTCAGAATCACAGAGAAATTGAACTCTAAAACAAAAATTTCACCTATAGAATTATCACACACATCTTGAAGAAGAATATATAAATTACAGGAAACCACCAGATGGCGCGGCTAGTACGTCACAATGACGAGAGTGTAAGAGAGGGGTATATAAGGAACTAGCCGTTACCCACCCGCTTCACTGGGTATTTCACGATTTTGTATATATGTATACTGTTTACATATATATTAATTATTGATATCTAGCATTAAGAATTCAATTGTATTGAAAAATATATTTATAGCTGTTACACTCTCGCCCCTTGATATAAAAAGAACATAAATTAGAATATCTAATTTCTATTTATATCTAAAATAGAAGGAGAGAGATTTTTTTCGCTCACACTTAGCCTAATAATGAAGTGGATTTCCACCAAAGCAACTTTCAGTGGATCTCTACTCCATAAAATAAACATGCGTGCTAAATTTCAAGTCTAAATCTAACAGAGCAAAAACGGAGTTTTTATCATCAATACCTCGTTGAGAGCGCTCTTAGCGGATTCCAATTCAACAAAAGAAGCATACAAACCAAATTTTATTATTGTAGTCTTAGCATTTCGAAAAAAGGAATTTTGTCTATCAATACGCCCCAATGACTCTTTCCGCTTCCCCCTGGAGTTGATTCCCGTAAAATCCATTCTTATTGGAACTCTATTCAACTAAAGAAAAGTGCTCAACAAATTTCAAGTAAATGAGTTAAATTCAAAAACAGGAATTTGTCAATAACACGCCTTAATCTCTCGCAACCCCACTGCTTTGGGGGTCCGTTTTCGCAAAAGTCTTTGTCAAAGGAACTTTATTCCATGAACGGAACATACCTTCTAATTTTCAAGCAGGTGTTTCTATCAGTTGAAAAAAGGAAATATTTATCTATTACGCCCCTTAATCCCCCTCAGTGACCCTTGGAGATCAATTTTTCCCAAAACTATTTTGTTGCGGATCTCTACAGCATGAAAAGAATTCGCTTACCAAATTTTAAGACTGTACGTCTAATAGCTTAAAAATGGAAATAAATATCTATAACGCCCCTTAAGCCCCCGCAACGCCACTTAGGAAACGATTTTCACAAAACCCATCTTATGACAGATCTCTACTCAGTGAATGGAATCTAATTATACTCAATTTCAAGATTTTACGTCTAATAGTTTAAAAAAGGAGTTAATCGCCTATAACGCCACTTTATTCTCTACAACGCCATTTGGGAGTCAATTTTCACAAAACCCATTCTGTAGGGAATCTGTACTCTATGAAAGGAATCCGCTTAACAAATTTCAAGACTGTACGTCTAATAGTTTAAAAATGGAAATAATTATCTATAATGCCCCTTAAGTCCCCGCAACGCTACATACGAAACCATTTTCACAAAACCCATCTTATAGCGGATCTCTACTCAATAAATGTAATGAGCTTACTAAATTTCGTGATTTTACGTCTAATAGTTTAAAAAGGAGTTAATTGCCTATAACGCCCCTTAATTCTTTACCACGCCACTTGGCATTCGATTTTCACAAAACCCATTCTGTAGGAGATCTGTACTTTATGAATGGAATCCGCTTACTAATTTTCAAGACTGTACGTCTAATAGGTTAAAAATGGGAATAATTATGTATAACGCTCCTTAAGCGCCCTCAACGCCCCTTGGAAGTCGATTTTAAAAAAAATCATTATGTAGGGAATCTCTACTTTATGAAAGAAATCTGTGTACCAAGTTTTTTTTTCACGACTGTACATCTAATAGTTTAGTAATGTAAATAATTATCTATACGCCCCTTAAACCCCCGTAACGCCCCTTGGGGTTCGAACTTTGCAAAATCCGTTCTTAGCTGACGTCTACTCCATGAAGGGAACCTACCTACCAAATTTCAAGTCTATAGGTTTAATAGTTCCGGAGATATCGTGATTAGTCAGTGAGTGAGTTAGTCGCTTTTCTCCTTTATATATATAGATAGTGGCAAAGAAGTAAAATGATTCACAAGCGCTTTAAAAGCCTTTCAGTTCAATAACCGCATAGTTATGCCACAAAGGAAGCATTTGGATGATTTCTTACGTGGTAGAATTATTGGACGACTGGAATGTGGACGTAACCAGCTGGAAGTATCCGAGGAACTTGGAATCCCCCAGAATGTTATCTCCAGGCTTTAGCAACGATTCCAAGATGATGGTAATGTGAGTAGATGTTACAGCACAGGGCCCTCGAGTTACAACGCTATTTGAGGACCGGTTTTTGGCAGTTACTGCCAAAAGAAACAGACGGAGCACAGCATCAGACCTGTCTCGTCAGCTCTCTTCAGTTACCGGTACGACAGTTTCAAGGCAGACCGTGTACAGACGCTTAGGGCACATTGGTCTACATGCTCGTAGGCCTGTCAGATGTTTCCACTTACCGCAACTCACTGTCGCCTGCGATTAACCTGAAGTAGAGAGCATGCATTGTGGACACCACAACAGTGGTCTTGTGTGATGTTTTCCGACGAGTCCAGGTTTAGTTTGCAGCCTGATTCTCGCCGGACTTTAAGGGAAGTCGGTAGGGCCTATACCGACAATGTTAAATTGAGCCATTTTAGGTACAAAATTCTCTGAAACGTTTAAATATATAAACTTGAATAGGCGTTGAATAGGCGTTTTCTTTTGGGTGTCTGGACTGAAAACAGTCCTCAATCCCATATCGTGAGAGTCTATGATGCTGGGCATGGCAAAAGTGGTGTATTCCATTCTGCTGAGTGGCATGTTGATGATTGCTTGAGCGATGGAATCCGGGAGGCGTGGCTTATGTTCTTCATCTGGGTGGTGAGTTTCAAGAGTTTTTTGCTTGGCTGAGAGCTGATAAATATATAAACTTCAAATTTTGTCTGTATATTAATTAGGCTTTTTTATTTAAATACTGGTAAATATATTTAAAATATATTGTTTACTTTTTCCAAAAAAAAAATTTATCGTAAAAGTATCACTTAGAAATTTTTGAAAACTGTCAAATTTTTTACGATAACTGTTTTTCAGCAAAATATTTCAGGAAAATCTCCAAAAAAAATAAGCTTAGTACATAGAGTTACATATTATTTATGTGCAAAAAAATTGCATGAGCACTCATTCTGTAGATTCTGAGAAAACTGTACTCGTGGTTTGAAAACAACCATTTTGAGATAATTGCATTTTTAGTGTAAAAAAGCATTTGATCACAAAAATAATGAATTACAACATGTATTTTCCCTATTTTATTAAATATTAGCTTATTCTCTATTACTTTTAAGGCTTTTTAGTTTTTTCTTATACTTAGATTTCTCAGAAAATACATTTATAGCATTTTTCACTTTTAAGCTATCGAAGTATTTTTTAGCGTTTAATTATTTTACTCAAATTCTGTATGAATTTTTGAGGAATTTTCAGTTCTGATACATTACTTTCATCAAATTTTGACTATAAAGCATCATAAAAACCATGTGAAAATGTGTCAATACATGAAAATATGGCTTTGGTAATACATGATTATACACTATTTCGAAAAGTTTCATTAGTGTTTTATATATTCACCTGTTAACACAATGTTTTGCAGCAGCAGAATTAAAAATTTTCTTTAAATATTTGGTAAATGGTATTCACAACAACAAAAACATAACAGATTTCTTGAACATGAAATTTATGTATTTTTATATATATGTAATAAGCTATGTGCAACGAAAAACGGCATTGCATTTATATATATAGATATTTATAAACCTTTTACTAAAAAACTATTGAACACCAAAGCTTAAAAATTTGTATAAATACACAATACATATGAAATATATAGTAAAAATTTCCAGTTCATGCATACAGTAGAAGTATAGAAAAGGAATACACAATTTATTAAATATTGTCATTTTCTGTGTCACGACATGTGTTCATTAGTGAAAAATGTCAAAGAAATATTAAAAATAATTTGCATAAAGAATAAGAACACACAATATATATGAAATATATAGTAAAAGTCTCCAGTTCATGCATACAGTAGATTTAAAGAAAAAAGAACAGACAACTTGAAAAATATATTAATTAGAAAACACAGTAGCTTTTGTATAAATTTTTACCTCGTCAAAAAGATCCTGCACTGTAGCCGGTTTTTACCTTATATATATTTTTCTTAATATTATCTTCTTCTTTCTTTCTTTTTCTTCTTTTATCTTTTCTAATTTTCTTCGAGCGTCCAGAAAAAGCATAAATTACTTTCATTAGTCTTTCCCTATCGAGAAGTTTCATGGCACTTACTGAAAATTCCCCTGGTTCTACGCCCATTTTTTGAAGCATTTTTAATTTCGATACATTACCATCGTTAAAGGAACAAACAGCATCATAAACACCAAGTGAAAGTGTTTCAATCTGTACAAATGTTGCTTTGGGAACACGTGACCAAACGGCATTATGAAAACTTTCATTCGGGTTTTGTGTTTTTCATGCAAACATTTTTTCAACAGATCAGGATGGGAAAGATCTCTAAATATAGGACGCATTGCTTCAACAACAGCAACCGGAAGACTGTTTTTATGTTTGTAAGACTTACCTGATGCTTCAGCCTTTTTAAATCCACACCATGAATCTTCCCCGATGGGACAAAAACCATGTTGAGGATATTCATCAGTTGATAACTTATGCAGAAAACTGGCCCAGATAGCTTGCCGCATATTCTGAACGCTGCTGTGATTTCTCCGAATAGCTGATCCATAGTATGACTGCAAGTTATCAATTTCATGTTCAGTCAAACGATTTTTCCCACTTAAACACTTACCGTCTGACAAGATTTGCCCTTTCAATTGAGCTTTTAATCGGCGTAATCTTGTTCCCATGCGCTTCATTACATGGCCAATACACTCCAATTTTTCAATTGGATATTCATTTCCATAAATGTTTTTCTTTTTTACCGCATCAAATGCTTTGCAATCCCCATATCCTAAGTACGTAATATATCGGGCAATATGTAAAGATAATGACCGTTGAAAAATTTTAGACGCACCTTGGATTTCCATCGCTCCACTAGATCCAACGTAGTTCCTTTTACAATCCTTTTCATGAAAAGGCAAGTTTTTACAAGCGCAATATTTCGAAAGAATATCAACATCTATCACCTTACCTGTATCAATGCTGGTCACAGTAACTACACCATTCAAGGATGTGTAACCACGCTTCTGCCATGTCCCATCTACAGCTACTGCTATATATTTGTTACCTTCATTTTCACAAATAGCTTTCTTCGCAGCATTTTGAATTGAATCCTCATAAACAAGTTTAGCAGCATTTAAAATTCGCTTACCGTAAGGAGAAAACCTTGTAGGTGGTTGTGGAAGATTCATTACGCCGCAGAACATTCTCCCTGCTTCTGCACCTTTTCCAATTGAACGCATAGCATACACAAACCTGGTATTTATTGTAGCAATTTGTGTTCCTTCATGAAAATTTGAAGAAGAGAATTCTACACGATATGGACAAGCAAAACATTACAGGACAAACGTAATAGCCAGTCCAGACTTACCTTTTAAAACTTGCATGTCTAAACCACTGTTGCAACATTTTACAGTGAACTTCATATTTGAAAACAAAAGCAAGAATATTCAAATTCATGATTGCATTTAAAATACCTACGCTATCACCAAAAGAAGAAAAACTCTCATTTAAATCGGGAATTTTCTTTTCTTTTGCACATGACTGCTTTGAATCATGTGCATGTTCAGAAGCTTGAGCATTTAATTTACTATCAGTGGTACTTACTTTACTATAAATAGTATTCTTACGTGGATAATACTTACCTTTGCGTTTGTTGAAAACTTTTTGCAATCTTGGCATTTTAAAATTTCAGAAATTTTAAGCATCGATAAACGACAAGTGCTCAATCAAAACGTGTCCGAAAGCGCCAAAAATAGGTAAACAACCCTAACAGTTACACTTGCAGTTATTCTACAGTTAATTTCGTGGGAATAAATAAAACAGATAATGGCTTTGCAAGAGCATCCCAGTTTTAAAAGGCCAATATGTTTACATTTCTATCTGTCAAAGTAGGCGTGGCAAATCAGTTGATTATTTTTTAAAAGACATTTTAAAATACTTCTAATTCAAATATTGACTAGTATGTTATATCATTGGAAAGGGCTTAATTTGGAACTTTGAGAAATATCAAAATCGATTTCTGGAAGGTGTTTACCATACCGACTGGCCTTAACATGGAGAGAGCAGGGTACCCGTTATCACTAAGAGAACACCGTTACGGTGGCACGGGATGGCTCATTTAGGGAGGAATTATTCTTGGTTCTAGAACTGACCTGCATGTTCAGAGTGTAAGGATGACAGGCCACAACAATCGGGATGTCATTCTGGAATAACATGTACGTTTGTTTCGGGGCGCCATGGGTGCTGAATTTTTGTTTATGGATGACAACGCCCGTCCTCACCGTGCCAGCATTGTAGACGAATGCCTTCAATCGGAGGATATCACCCGTATAGATTGGCCAGCATACTCACCGGACTTGAATCTAATAAAGCATGCGTGGGATATGCTTGACCGACGAATTGCAGCCCGTCAACCCCCTCCCACCTGTCTACCGGAACTTCGGAGAGCATTGCTTGATGAGTGGTGTAATATTCCCCAAGATCAGATTGATAATTTGATACTCAGCCTGCCTAGGCGTTGTAAAGCCTGTATTGCTTCATCCGAGAGACATACTTCGTATTAACCATCATACTAACGATGTTATACTGTTTTTTGTAAATAGGTTCTTTTTTGAAATTTGCTCCAGGGAGTAAAAATCGCAATTTTTATTAATTATGTCAAACATGTAGCATCTTTTTAGCTCTTTACCTTTTGTTTAATAAATAGACTTTACAAATAAGTCAAACTCTTTTTGCTTCTGTCTCTTTCTTTTCCTGAACTTCATTATCCTTAACTTATGGACGTGAGTATAAAAAAAAGGTTTTCGCGATGATATAAATTTATTTATTTATCTCGTACACGAGATCAATAATAAAAAGGCAATAAGTCCTGTTCAATATTACGGTAACAAATTAGAATTACATATTAGCATAATACAGGTAAATTCAGTTTAACAATTTGTCTAAAGAGTATGAACAGTTAAATAATTTCAACAATGGGAGTTGGACTGTTGTCAGGCGGATAGCCTGTACCCCTCCCTATTTATGTTAAAACAATTTAATAAAAAATGAAATGTTTTTCTTTAATCGGCTTTGCTTTAAGTCCCTATATAGCATGTTGATTTACTTTAAATTTTACCTTAAGACGGGTGGCCAGCCTTTTAAGGGAAAATGCCAGTATCTGATAAAAAAAAAAGTTATTCGCGTGCCCCTTCCAACTTCTCCCAACAAACAAAAAATATGAAAAGGTGAATGCTTATACTTTTATTACGGAATTTTTAAGAAAATAGCACATTTTTATACAAGTCTAAGTAGTGGCATTTTAAAGATAATATTATAAAAAAGACAAAAGTATAAATTTATGTTTTATTGTTAAAAAATTTGTTCATTTTCAATCTCTTAGTTTGGTATAAAATAAAAATTAGTAACTTGATACATTTTGAATTCTAATTATTAAAAAGTACTTTCTTAATGTGTTTTTTTGAATTTGTCGTTGTCTATGCCTAATCATCTTTATACGGATTAGTTCTCGAAGATGCTAACGAAATTATGTTGTTTTTGGTTTGTATTAGTTAATTTTGAGTGATATTTTGATTTTATTATGTTCATAATAGAAAACATTTTACACAAACATTTTGGTCCAAACCTACGATAATATCTAAGTGCCAAAAATAATGTAAATTTGAAAAATTGCTTGTTGGTACATTTTTTCCCAAAATTTAAAATAATTTGGATCCCTTAAAGTTGAAATAAATTCCTTATATTTGCTTATCAATATAATATAGTGCTGTAGGTCAGCAATTCCGATTTGGATTTCATGTGGGTAACAATTAACGTCTTCTAGAGAAATTATGAAAAATGATGTATGAAAGGATAACTTTTTTTTATCTCATCTTGAAAATCATCAAACCTAGTACTGAATGATTTCTACGAAATGATTTTTTAATTTTTAAATCTATCATGAACTGAAGTATTATTAACTTCGGTTGATAGTTCTTGCATTAATGTGAAATGTGATAATCTTTCGTCTTCAAAATCGAGACAAAAAAAAAGCAAAAGTTTGTTCACAAAGGAAGATAAATGATATAAAGGCTGTTTTTTTAGAGGTATAGAACTTTAAATTGCAATAAAACAACGATGTATTATTCAATTGACATGAATTTTTTTACTCGAAAGATAATCTTGTGGCATTACATTTTAAATATGATTTCTGGCATATGACTGCCACGGCTGGCTCGGATGTAGTCCAATCTGGACGTCCAATTTTCGATGACTTTTTCCAACATTTGTGGCCGTATATCGGCAATAACACGGCGAATGTTGTCTCCCAAATGGTCAAGCGTTTGTGGCTTATCCGCATGGACCAATGACTTTACATAGCTCCACAGAAAATATTCTAGCGGTGTTAAATCACAAGATCTTGGAGGCCAATTCACAGTTCCAAAACGTGAAATTAGGCGGTCACCAAACGTGTCTTTCAATAAATCGATTGTGGCACGAGCTGTGTGACATGTTGCGCCGTCTTGTTGGAACCGCAGCTCCTGGACATCATGATTGTTCAATTCAGGAATGAAAAAATTAGTAATCATGGCTCTATACCGATCACCATTGACTGTAACATTGTGGCCTTCATCGTTTATGAAGAAGTACGGACCAATGATTCCACCAGCCCATAAAGCGCACCAAACAGTCCGTTTTTCTGGATATAACGGTGTTTCGACGTACCTTGTGGATTAGCTTCACTCGAAATGCGGCAGTTTTGTTTGTTGACTTAGCCATTCAACCAGAAGTGCGCTTCATCGCTAAACAAAATTCGCTTATGAAAATCGCTAACAACGACAATCTCGTTTTGGGCCCATTCGACGAATCTACGCCTTGCTTGATCATATTTAAAATGTAATGCCACAAGATTATCTTTCGAATTAAAAAAAAACTCATGTCAATCGAATAATACATCGTTGTTTTATTGCAATTTAAAGTTCTATACCTCTAAAAAAACACCCTTTATTAAGGAAGGAAAAGTGCAAAATATCTCCCCTGTTAACCTACACATTTAAATTATTTAAGTATCACGTAATATCAGCAAGAAAAGCTAATTCCAAAACCAGTCTCCACTGTTGAGCAGCAAACGCTCACAGGGCAGATCATTGTTTTCTTCCAAATGTTTTGAAACACGCTCCCTCAAATTACAAATATCTCAAGTGCACTTCATTTGGGAAGGCAGCGCACACATCAATGGGGTATTTTCTACATTATAATTTTCTATTGTAATCCAATCAAAAGTATTTATATTAAATTTTGGATTTTTTTTTGTGCCTGTGAAAATCACATTAAAAAAATCTGTAAAAAAATTGGTATTTATTATTTTTTCAAAGATTTTTATTCTTTAATAAGTTTCGCGTGCGATCCCTGCTTTAGAATCTTTAATTTTTCTAAAAGAGAGAGGCATTTGGATGAGATTTTTTCCAAGAAAACTTTATAGTCTTAAGGGATTCGTGAGTCGAGACAAAGTTTGAAGACCACTGCCTTAGATGATACAACTAAAATCGTGGGAATTTTACTGCTGGTATCTTTATTGCTTCTTAAAATATCACCCATTTCATTAAAATACAGTACTGAGAAAAAAATATTTTTACATTTTATAAATAGTTTTTATTATGTAGTATGTGAACTCTTGCCTTTTTCAGATGTTCAACTGCAACTTTTTCTAACTATTTGCACAGTAATAGTAAAGATAGATATTTATATCTCTCGTTTGGATATTTTTTCCCTGTCTTCCTAATAATCAATTGCCCCTTTTTGTTTGCTTTTAATTTTGTAATTCTGATGAGGAGGTATGGATTACAACTGTTTGGAATAGGAACTCCTTAACTTATTCGCCATTCCCATTGGAATTTAATAATTAATTTTTATCTAATTCCTTACATATTCAAGAAGAAAACTACTAAGCTAAGTGGCGCAACAGCCCATTAGGGTCGAGGTCTACTGTGGCCATCTCATTTTTCTTAACCTTTGGTACTGAAGTGCATGTGTATATGTTCCTCTCAGGTGGTCAGTCTGACGTGAAACACCCAGTGTTTAGTTCCCAAGAAAGCGTGGTACTCATTTATCCACCCACTGAAATCATGAATGTTTCAATTGACTTTGTCTAGACCAGTGTTTGAACCCCGGACCAAAAAGAAAACACCTCTACTAATAAAAAGCAGAAATTGCAATAAGGAGCTCCCATAACAGAGAGAGAGTCCTGAAAAGTGATCTGACCTTCGACTGTAAAAGGCTAATATAGAATACTAGCTGCATGACCCGGCGTTGCACGGGCTATCTCTACTTTTATAAATTTTCCCTTCCTTTCACAAAATCAAAAAACTTCTAATACTCATTTTCAAAATGACTTCCCTCCCTCTCCACCGCTTAGCCCGGCGTTGCTCGGGCTTTCTCTTTTCCTCATGACACCAGCATTTCTGTGTGTGTGTTTGTACGCGCACAATGTGAGTGATTTCTAAAATTGAGTCAAAAAATTTCCCTTTTTCAAAATTTGTTCGATTCCACTTATTTTTTCTTATTATTTAAGACACGTTTCTTTTTCCTCTCTGTAGCCCGAACACGTTTCTTTTTTAGAGTAAAGTAATTGTTCTATCTTCCCCTTCTTCTCACAGATTAGATATAGCTTCCAATTGCATTGTATGACTTAAAAAAAACATTGAGTTAGAATTAAAAAATTATTAATGTGAAGCAATAAATAGAAAACGATTCTGATGCTAAGAGTAAAACAAAAAACGCTCATCATTTTTTAATAATAGTTAGTTTCTAAGAATCTAAAATAATAAAATAGATTTCAGATTTTCATGGATCAATCAATCGTTAAATATAGTTAGCTTAAAAATGTCTCTAAAATGTATTTTGATCCAAAATAATAGACGATGTACTTTTTAATTAACAAAGAATTCATCTCGTAATGAAATAATAGAAATAATCCTTTTAAAAAAACATATATATTTATTAAAATCAAATTTCTATAAGTAATAAATGAAAGAAAGATAGCTATTGAAACGATTGCTTTTTTTCTGAACGTTTGATTAAACATATGCATGACCCGGCGTTGCACGGGCTTTCTCTTTTATAAATTCTCCCTTTCCTTCACAAAATCAGTACTTCTAATACTATTTTTCTAAATGACTTCCACCCCACACCTACCCCTCCTCCGCTTAGCCTGGCGTTGCTCGTTCTTTTACCGAGTGTATAACTTAAAATTCCCTGTTTCGAAAATTTTTTGCTTCTTTTCTTTGTTAAACAGGTTTACTTCCCCCCGGCGTTGCACGAACATATTTAAATGCATAACATATTGTCATGGGAATTTCTCTTCCCCTTTCGCTATCAGAGCTCTCAAGTAAGTGACGAGTGAGACTCATTTTGCAACTTTTTAGGCCCCGTAACGAAAATGTACCTTTATAAAAACTGTTTTATGTTGAAAAAAGTAGAAATTTTTATAATTACAAAATTTCACAACTGTATATTAAATGTTGAATTAAAAATGTGAGCATTTTTTTAAACGTTCGATGAGCGGAAAAAAGGTTCATACAATTATTATTATGAATAAAAAATGAAAAAAAAATAATGCTAAAATATTTCTCGCAAAAAGGGAAAAAAACAAAAAACACAATGTAAACATGTATCTGACGAAAAAAGTGTATTATACAAAACTAAGATATTAATTGTTTTAACAATAATTATTTTCTTAGAGTTTAAAATAATAAAAGGGTGTTTGGTGTTTTCCTTTACTCAATCAATTGTTACATAACAATAATTAATAATTTCCTTCTTAGGTCTTGAAATAAGAAAAATTGATAAAAAATGTTCATTGAACAATTCGTTCTGACATAAAGTTTACTTAAAAAATGGCTGTAAAATAAAAAAAAAAAATCTTGTTTATTGATAAAGACTGATAAAATATTTAAAAAAAAATTGTAAAATAATTAAATTGAAAGATACATATATATATATATATATATATATATATATATATATATAATTTTATTATATTAATTTTAAATAAATTTATTTATATGCAGAGTTTTGTTGTTTTGTAAAAACAGAATTTTTAAGGCGAAGTAAATGATCCTTCCGATTCTCTGCTGATGGCGCCAAGTGTATAGTAAAACTTTGATTATATTTTGAAAAACGTGCGTAAGAAACGAAAAACAAAATTTTTAAAAAAAACCGTAATTTCTTTGTACTGGTTACGGTTAATATATTGTTCTACACATGGAGAAAAAAAATTGTGAGATTATTTTTATAAATAAAGAAGTTATATTAAGTATTTTAATCAAGTTTTGAGTATTTTTTGAAAAATCGTAAAGAATACAGTTTTGGACATTAAATTTTTAAATGACTGATTCTAAAAGAAAAAAGCATGAACTTTTTAAATGTAAAATATTTTTTTCATTAACGCGAAAGAAAGTGCGAGCGGAACAACTTACAATTTTATATTTAAAAAAAAGGAACCGATTTCGACCCCTTTTTAAAAAAAATCGTAAAAAATACAAAATATAATTATTTTGTAAAATAAATTTTTTAGCATATCTCGTGGCGAAATAAATGATCTTTACGGATCTGTAATTATTTTTTGTGTGAGTTTCATGAAAAAAATTAGATCGTGTTTTAAAAACCTCTGAAAAAAAGAAGTTCCGAATTTTTCCCTGGCGATGAGAAATAGTACTAATTAATGCGTTTTAAGGATTTTAATTAATATATTTTTACCTAATTGGAATATCAGAATATAAATCGTCAAAACGGAGTCCTCGGATCATTCCCGAAATTTTGGTACCATCGGCGAGTTTCTGCGTCGTGTGTTTCGTGAGAAAATTGGGCTACATTCATTCATATATACCTACATAGATATATACATACATAGATACGTTTGCTTACCTACAAATTTTAATTGTGTAGATCAGTTCATCGATAATAGATCATTTGTATCTTACAGGTATAGATTGTTAATCTCATCTAGGATGGTGGAACTGATGATCGAACCTTTGCAAAGATTATTTGATAGTCTCTCCAGTGTTTCTCATGACAAAACCCCATGGTGGCTGAAGGAATTCCCCTCGAATTATTCACCGAATGCGTAGCTTTGAAGGTAAGAAATAATAGCAAACTCCAAGACCTCAGAGATGTAGCGCTGGTTGGTCATTGTAGCGTTAATGTTTTCTCGAGGTTTGTGAGAGTTAAATCTAATAATGTCAGAAATTAATATGACTGTCGAAACAATATGACGATGCTTACGGCAAAAGTTAAGCAAGTAATCTTTCTTCTCGGTGTCTTCAGACTGAACAGGCGAAAGCGCGATTCTTCTGTAAAGACAGTATCATGTGATTCAATTCTTCATGTCGTTGCATAATAGCTAAAGCAAACGCCTGCGATTTTAAGACAAAATTATTCGCTGAGCACTGGTTGTTATGCAAAGAAATGTTTTTGTTATGAAATGTGTGTGTGTGATCCCTGATGGAGCCGAGATGTCCATCACTGCAATGCGCACAATATGCTTGTTATTGAGGATAGTGAAGCGATTAGGCTAGTGCTATCACTAGAGTGCCTCGCACTATACTGCATCTATCGTTACACCTCCGCCTGAGTGCTGCTTATTTACGACTGACATGACCACCGATTTCTCAGAAGGATATCTGCATTTTCTACAATTAACAATCCGCCTACGGTTAAACTCGAAACTTGTTTAATGAATCTCGAATTCTTGCCCAGTTAACTGAAGCTGTTCACGTAAAACAACCGTACGAAAATAACAATCCCCGTATTTCAAAATGACATTATGTTCTTTTTTTCACTTTTCAGTCAGGCAGCATAATATATTTGCTGATAATTTGATTGACGTTCCAACTTACTGGTATGGTTAGTTCTATGTTAGTTCCGTCCCATGTCTTATGTGTTTGTTTTTCATTTATAGGGAAATTGAAAATAATGTATTTCTGTTGCGCGTTTTTCCAATTAAAAGAGTTTTATGATACTTGGAAAAGGATTGATTGATTTGAAGGATTATTTGGCCAAGATTTATTTTTATGAGTATTCTCAAGCATATAAAGCATAATAAAAAACGTCATAATTCTTTTTAGAACATCGATATTTTTATACTGTAAACATTTTTAACCCGGGAGTGGTGTGTGTGGGGACCATTTGTGATCTATATTGAAGGAAGTTGAAACTGATCAAGCAAAGGGAGAACCTGTTGAAATAATGCATATTAATCATGATTGAGAAAAGCGATGAACATGAAACGAAAGAAAAATTTTCAAATGCTCACTAAAAACTCCATCAAAAAAAATATGAAGCCATAAGTGTACCACAAGATACAGTTTGCCTTTTCAAAAAGACACAAGAAAGAAAAAGTTCAACATGCTATTTGTTGATAATCAAAGGTGTCACGAGTTCGAGCCCAGTTCCTCTGAAGACTTGCAATGTACGGGAGAGATGCTCGTTAAATCCGTCGAGACCTCAAACATCCTCCCATTGGTATGTTGTGGTAGTTAGGAGCGGGGGTGCCAGCTCAAGTGTCGTTCTCGTCACATGACCATGGTTCAAAATTACGAGGTCCGTCTCCAAAAACCCTCGAGTAACTAACAGTGCGACGTTAATATTCACACACTTGATCATCAAAGCACAGTAAAACTACAATAACCTGAACAAAATATGACAGTTTTGCCAGCAAATAACATTCTTGTAATATTAATGAAAATTGTCTCTGATTTGTGTCCATGCACTTTTGAATCATTTTAGTTTAGTTTTATTGGATTTTTTCTCAAATTATCAAAGAAAAATTGAAAAGTCAAGTGAAAGCCAATATGATCTCTCTTAATTAAATTATTTACTGGAATTAAGATTTTTAATCACCCTACACGACCATTGGCTTTAGTATTGAGTGCGTGCCTGCTCCCGGGTTAAAACATTTTGAAGTCTTCTAATTACTTAATTCTAAATTAAGAACAAGTGTAATAATTGTTAGTGACTTCCATGGGCTTTTCTTTTAGAGCTAAGTTTTTCAAAGGAAGGTTTAATATCAGAAATTGACACTCTGAGCTATTTTTCTATATTTAGCAGAGATCTATATTTTGTCTTCAAAGCAGCCACCGCAAAAAATCTGGTTTCACAAAGGTAGGATGTTGAAAATGGTAATAGTATAAAATATTCTTTTGTTTTCAGTGCTGAAAATTCATCATCCACTTTTACCCAAAATTTAAAGAGCGATTTATTACAAAATTGCCTTTTAGTTTTGCCCCTTTTAATTTTTTACTGGATGTAAAATCTATGAAGATTTCTTCTTCGGCATTTGAAAGCCCTTCTGGAGTATTTTGAAATTAATCCCTAACCCACTCGTAACTTGCTATCAAGTTGTCCTCATCAAGAAAATACCTTTTAAAATTCTTTGCCAACGTAGCTAACTGATTTTACATGGTTTTATAAAAAAACTTTCACATGTTGTTCTTCAGATTTGTAAGTTTTAAATACGTAACACACAGGGTTTTTTTTTCTCCATCTACTTCAGTAGTGGTAAATCCAAAACTTAAATATTTTTGAGAATATTTCCTTGATTTAATTTTCGGAACCATGCTCATATGTGTACTTGTTGATCCTTTATTATCGTTCAATGTTCGCTTACGTCTTAAAAATGTACCTATGATTTTGTTTTAATATACTGCCGTAAATACTTAATTACCGTGAATTACAATAAACGTGCAAATTATAAAATGTACATTCAAGCTAGATTCGGTAGCTATAGAGGTATCGAGTCGACCAAAACTGACTGGAATTGTACGAGGAAAATCATTTTTACATGTTTTGCGCAGACGTCTGATAGTTTGCCCACACTCACGCAAATGTTCCCGATAATGCCAGATGTGATGGATATGATAGAGAACAACATAGTCTGAACGATTTTTCTAATGACACTTGTACTTTTAGAAATGGATGCTGAAAGGAATAAATTTTTAATTAAATATCATTTTGCGATATGTTCTAATTTAAAAATTAAAGAAAAATAACATAATAATTATCTTATTACTTAAAAGTAATTTACTTAAAATATATATTACTTAAAAGTAACATTAACAAAATTTAATACTTATCCGGTTTATAATTAAGATCGCGTCGTAGCTTTAGCGTCAAAGTGCATTTTTATTACAGTAAATACATTATTGTTGTATCAGGGGGGTGCGGTAAAAATTATGATTGAAAATTGGGTTGCCAGTACTTAAAGTTTGAGAAGCCCTGATCTAGTCTTTTGCGTATCCCTTAATACAGTGAAAATATATGAGTTCTTAAGGTCGGGATCCTTCCTTCCGCAATATATTTTGCGTGGCCAGCAAAGTATTATTAAATAAAAATATTAGAACTCATATGCACACAATATTTTGTTAAGTATAAATGATTGAAAAGCACGTTTTTACGTATTATAATGCATAATCAGAGTTTCATAATTTATTTTGAAGCTATTTTCATACACCAAAAACACAATAAAAACATATTTAAATATCCACGAGTTTATGACTTAGACCACTAGGCTACTGCGGCCACTTATGAACCATGTCATTTTGAAAATAAAAATAGTATTCAATTTGCAATGGCAACTACTGAAAGGGTGTGTCATGAATAAAATAATTCCAGTGGTAACCTCCATCTTACATCATGAATGTAGCCGTAAAAAAAACTTTGAATGTAACCACATCGGCAGCTGTGGTTACATTCAAATCGCCTTATGAGATACGTTTGCAACATTCTCACAAGAACATAGAAATTTAATGATGGATTTTAAAATTCTGCTTCTCCGAATTGCTTAGCATACCTGTAGGATTTAGACTTCAAAAAGTGGCTAATTTGAATACACATGGTGAATGTACAACACAGAGGTTTGCCTTTGTTTGGATAAGGACACTTAATGATTGAAAAATAGTAATATGGTATTACAAGTAATTTTCTTTCAATGTATCGTACAAATCGTAGATGAAAACAAGGACTTTTCTTGTCAACAAACTGCTCTATCACTGATGAGAAATTTGCAGTGTAATGGTGTTTAACAGAACGCTTTTGGACATTTGGTATGTCTGATTGGAAAAAGGTTATGTGCATACCTTTTTCCGAATTTTTGTTCAACGGCCTATCTTTTCTTGCATTTACGCTGAAGAATGAATTGGTCTTATCAGTATTCTTCTTTATTTTAGGAGAGTTACATTTTAATAAAAGTAGCATTCATTTGCTTTTCACCGTCCTCAGCTAACTCTCCAGATCTGAGCATTTTGCTATTATATTCGCAGTGCTCTATCAGAGAGTGAGTGACTATGGTGGTTGATATCACAAAATCCAATTTTGCTTAACCTCTCATGGGCTCACCTTCTTTAATTGAGTACGTGTGTCACAATCCCGAGGTTTCTTAGTGATCTTTTCCTTTTCCCAAGGGGTTTACTGTTTCTGGTAAATGCGGGTTTCACGATCCCGGGGTACACTAGTAATCCTTCTCTAGTTTCGACATTCCATCTTGTAATCTCATTTCCTCTTTCTTTCCCATCCAGACCACTGTTACAACTTTTTTGAAGCACATGAATATATTCTAGATTTATTTCTTTCGGTTGGATATTTTTCATTATTAATAATAATGTTTGATTGGTTTTGCTTTTGTAATGTGTGAATTTGGTTTGATTTATTTTTCTGTATGTTTTCGTCGTTTGTATTGTGTTTTACTGAAACCGTTGGTTTGCTAACCCACATGTTTGCCGTGGGCGGCATCCCGTAAGGAGGAAAATGATGCCCTGGGGATACCTTTTCGTTCCTTTGGTCCACGCTTTGCTGTAGACGGGAGTCAGGTGTGAGCCCGCTCCTGTCAACTGGCTGGTGATAAGTCTCTTCGGAGACATTGCTGTAGGGTTAGTGCTGCTTGCTGATAAGGGGGTTCTGGGGATCTGGGTGTGCTCCAGGTAAGCGCCGTGCCTGTTTTTTTGCTCGATGATCGGCATACTTCCTTCCTTGTTGGACTCCGTGGTGGGACTTCATCCTTTTTTCATACATCTGTTTTAACCTTATCTGACTTGGTGGGAGAACCTCCCCACCAAAATCTATTTGCCCTTCTTTTAAAAATTGGATTTTTTTATATTTTATTGATTTGTGTGTTTAATTAAATTTTTAATATTTTATATGTATGTATGCATGCATATATACATATGCATGTGTGCATGTACTTTTATGTATTAAAAAAAGACTTTTTCTTTTTTAACGAGTGTTTGGCGCAGCTTGGCCGAAATTGGCCCTTGCACCATTAAAATTCAAATTCCGTGGTAGGTGCAGGCACGCCAGGACGAAGTTCGTTTCGCGCTTTTGGATCCAGGTCAACTGTATCCGGGCAAATGCCTTGTTTTACCCAACCTTAACATTGACCAGATTTCAACTAATACAAGATTTTTATTAATTTCGTTACCAAAAAATGAAATGTCATCTAAATCGCCTTTCCCTATACAAAAAGCTGTTGTAGGAATAGGTGGTGAACCTAAATCTGTTAAAAAATTGCGCTCAGGTGATCTACTGGTTGAAACACTCTCTGATATACAAACCAAGTCTTTTTTTCTCTTTTTCCAGCTGAAACGTTTTTGAATTCACCTGTAACAATAAACCCACATAAAATTCTCAATTCCTGCCACGGTGTCATTTCTGAGCCTGACCTGTTGACCAATCCTGAAGGGGAATTCCTTGATGGATCCTCTGTTCAGGGTCTAATTCAGGCCAGAAAAATAACAAGGAAAAAGGATGCATTAATAATTCCGACTAAACATATAATTTTAACTTTTCATAACTTTAAATTACCGACAACAATAAAGCCGGCTACCGTAACTGCAAAATTCGTCCGTGCATGCGGAATCCTCTGGGATATTTTGTGCCACAAGTTTGGACATTCGCAAACATTCTGTCGTGGACAACTTACTTGCTCTAGATATGCATCTGCACATCTAGAGCAAGACATGCTTCTACAGATTGCATTCTGGAGCCTAAATGTATTAACTGCTCTCAACCCCATTCTGTTGATTCAAAACTATGCCGAAAATGGAAAAGCGAAAAACAAATTCAGGAAATCAAAACTAATAACACTACATCATATGTAGAAGCCCGAAAACTAATAGTCTACAGTTGGTCCAAACCTATGTCCGGGCTGTAAAACCCTGATTGATGTAGGCGAAACATATGAGGACCTCGCGTTTTCACGTGGGTATAGGATTCAAAAGATTGGGGTCCTGACTCAAATGTTGTCCTCGTATTTTGACCGAGGCTTAAGATTACAGGATATTTGCCAGTAGCTCGTGTCGCTTCTAAATTTTTTTGTTACACTTGAACATTTATAAACAAAAACAGTAATTTGAGACACAATATTTAAAAATAAAACAGATTGAGCAATATTTAAACAAGTTGAAACAAGAATTTTTTTTTAATAATTCACGTTCAACTTTGTTCTACTTGTTCAATAAATTGAATAACAAAGATACACTGGTGTGCAAAATTTAAGTAACAGGTGGGTTTATTGCCATAACTTCAGGAAAAATCATCTGAGAGAGATGAAATTCAGAAATGAGAGAGAGTATTATGTACGTAAAGGATGACGAAAGCATCGCCGCTGAAAAAGGAATGCAATGCATACGGTATGGAATCAAACAAAAACAAGCTTTATTAAACGCATAGTATCGTGACTCCCCTCTCCCCTCACTGCAATGGTTGCTTCACACCGTCTCCGCATACTCAGAACCAGCTGGTGAAACATTTCTTGCGGTAGGGGTGCCCATTCCTCAATCAGCATCTGTTTGAATCGTTGGGTGTTTTCCGGATGATGTAAGCGTGCTGCAATACGTCTCCCCAAAGCATCCCACACATATTCGAGGGGATTTAAATCTGGGGAGTACGCTGGCCAATCCATTCGAGTGATATCTTCACTTTCCAGCAGCTCCTCAACAGCAAAAGTCCGATGTTGCCGTGCATTGTCATCCATAAAAATGAAGTCTGGGCCAATGGCACCTCGGAACAGACGCACATGGGGAAGAAGTACCTCCTCACAATAGCGATCTCCAGTTACAGACCCTCTGTCGAAAATGTGGAGCTCAGTGTACCCGTTCAGCATAATGCCTCCCCATACAAGAACTCCAGGACCAGCGTAACGGTGTCTTTCCTTGATGTTACTGGGATAAAACCGGGTCCCGATCTCTCTCCAAATCAAAACGCGTTGAGAATAGCTTCTGGTACTGAACCGACACTCATCCGTAGAGGACACGACTCCATTGATCAGTTGTCCAGTTTTTGTGCCCTCTGCACCACTGTAAAAGGTAGCGTCGGTGGCCAACTTTCAACGGGAGACAGCATTCAGGACGGTGGGCGAATAGGCCTCCTTTGGCAAGGTGTCTGGCCACAGTAAACCGCGACACTTGTCGCCCCGTTGCTGTAGAGAGATGCTGAACAATGGAGCTTGGTGACTGGTGTCGGCCTCTTTTCGCCTGCAGAATGATATATAGGTCATACCCCCTGCAGTTGACGTCCTCGGGCGGCCACCACCAACCTTTCTAACAGCTATACCTGTGGTTTGGAACGCTTTCCAATCGCGCGAAACGACACTTTTGTTGATTCCGAACTCTGCAGCTACACAGGTGACAGTATGCCCCTCCTCCAGCTTTTCGATCATTCTTCCACGTGTGAAATCGTCCAGGTGATTTATTCTAGCCATATTTCACGAACTGATTCACTGGCACTGGCAGCGAATATTTTGAATTGCGTCTGCGCCCTTCAATTTATTCAACTGTTGAGCAGCGCGCGCCAGCATCACGCGTTTTGCGTACGCTCACGTCGCTTATGACGTTTCGTTCCTGATATTTGCAAACGCATGACGTTTCTACTGACTTACGTGTTCACTGTACTGATCTCCAGACCTCCTTTTCTGAAATTTCATGGCTATCTGCTAAAGTTTTACATTGTTGCTTAAGTTTTGCACACCAGTTTATTTCTATGAGGGAGTGTATTAAAAATATTATGTAGTGTTAAAAATTTGCTGAAGTTTTAGAAAAGTATCTATAAATTAAGCAGAAAAAATGTACTTAAAGTGCAGAAAACAGCTCTGAATCTAGTTTGTAATTAGGATTCTCTTAATTATTTGGATTATAATGTATTTTGCAGAAAGGTTCGCGCGCAGAACTTCCTTATCTTTCCTTTCTATATATTGTACAGGAATGGATAGTAAATATTTATTACTCATGAAGTTTAAAATCGTGTTTGAATTAAATAGTTTAAGTTAGAGCGTAAGTCTAAAAAGGTGCGTAAATAATTTGGTTTCGACAAATTCGATATTTAAACTCACTTTTTGTCGGATAACATAGGTAAAACAAAATTTGATTCTTCAAGTAATTTCCCAGATGCTAAGAAGTTCATTTTATTCAGCTGTCGAAAGAAAATGATTTTTTTCTGAAATTGCTTTCCTTTCTAGTTATTTGACCTTTCACAAAAATGTTCTTTGTATCGGAAATCATATTTCTGTTTATTTAGAATTATAAAGCACAAGGTCTCCTATTAGCCAGAAGGAAGACATTTCTAGTGGACAAAATGGTCACGGTAGTCTAATGGTCAGGGTCACAAAATCATCACCGACGTTGTCGAGGGTTCTAATCCTGGTACCAGTGAAGACTGTCCGTATAAAGGTAGGGGGGGAATTTATGTTAAATCTTTCGTGGTTCAAGTTCCTCCCGTTGTTGGGGTATGAAAGACTGCAGAGGAAGTGCCAGGTTAGGTATCGTCGCTTGACTGTTGCTCTGAATTAAAGAATGTTTTTTTAGAGGTATATAACTTTAAATTGCAATAAAACAACGATGTATTATTCGATTGACATGAATTTTTTTTATTCGAAAGATAATCTTGTGGCATTACATTTTAAATATGATCAAGCAAGGCGCAGATTCGTCGAATGGGCCCAAAACGAGATTGCCGTTGTTCCCGATTTTCATAAGCGAATTTTGTTTAGCGATGAAGCGCACTTCTGGTTGAATGGCTACGTCAACAAACAAAACTGCCGCATTTGGAGTGAAGCTAATCCACAAGTGTACGTCGAAACACCGTTACATCCAGAAAAACTGACTGTTTGGTGCGCTTTATGGGCTGGTGGAATCATTGGTCCGTACTTCTTCAAAAACGATGAAGGCCACAACGTTACAGTCAATGGTGATCGGTATAGAGCCATGATGATTACTAACTTTTTTATTCCTGAATTGAATAATCATGATGTCCAGGAGCTGTGGTTCTAACAAGACGGCGCGACATGCCACACAGCTCGTGCCACAATCGATTTATTGAAAGATGCGTTTGGTGACCGCATAATTTCACGTTTTGGACCTGTGAATTGGCCTCCAAGATCTTGTGATTTAACACCGTTAGACTATTTTCTGTGGGGCTATGTAAAGTCATTGGTCTATGCGGATAAGCTACAAACGCTTGACCATTTGGAAGACAACATTCGCCGTGTTATTGCCGATATACGGCGACAAATGTTGGAAAAAGTCATCGAAAATTGGACGTCCAGATTGGACTACATCCGAGCTAGCCGTGACAGTCATATGCCAGAAATCTTATTTAAAATGTAATGCCACAAGATTATCTTTCGAATAAAAAAAATTCATGTCAATCGAATAATACATCGTTGTTTTCTTGCAATTTAAAGTTCTATACCTCTAAAAAAACACCCTTTAGAAGGTCCATCGCCATTAATCTTCGTGTTGCTTTTTCTTGTGAAGTTAATAAACACTTTACAGGTCAAGCAAAATATTCATAAAACATCAGAGATAAGCTATTCGTTTGTTGCTGGGTTTTTTTTACCTCTTGTGATGTTTCGTATTTTTAGAGTGAAATTTCTTTTAAGTTTTTGAATTTCTTACTATGCATTGATTTCATTTCTATTTTCAGGTATGAAATTTGTGAAGCTGGGATTAACAGTCTTAAAAGCAGGTGCAGAACAACCTCACAGTGTGCTTAGTGTCAGTTAGTCTTAAACAGCTTTTAAAGTCGGACAGTTTTCGTCTGCTTGAACCATCTTCTACAATAGTATAACCCCTTAAAATTGTGTGGATGTTCGCTCCTAAAGTAACTTCAAGTATTGCGTCATAAAGTTGAAATAAACACCTGTTTATTTTTGAGATTGAGGATAATGAAGATTGAAATTACACAATTTAATTTCTTAATAAACTTCTTTATGAATCAATAGATGTATTGTTGTTTTTGTCAATTTTTCAAAAAAGGAAGGGGAAAAAAACATTCAAGTTACTCAAAATAGGAAAATGTTTCATATTTTAATTTCTAACGATAATTTTTTAAAAGTAAATGTTCTATCGCGGGAATTAATCAAGAATTTTGTCTGCTGCTTTCTTGCCTGTCGTTCCCTTTCTTAAAAAACTGTTTTGTGAAATAAACATTTCTTCTATGTTTTTTATAACACTAACATAATTACTCTAGGGTGCACTCTGTTCCAAAATTCTTTGAGGAGGGGGGGGTCTTTTGAAAAATAAATGAAAATGATCGGATTAATAAAATTTATATATATATTTCAAAATGTCAACGTATACTTACGTTGACATCAGTATTTAAAAAAATTTACTTTTTCACAGTTAGCCTAGTTGCTTATGATACTTTTCTTGTTTTTTCGTCAATTGCATTTACTATAGCAACATACAACAGTATTTCTGCTTTCATTCTGTTGTTATTCAGAGTATTGCTAAGTTTGATAAAAAAAAAGAAAGGTCTTGTCCTCTATGATAACTTTTGTAATCTGTAACTTAGAAACACTTTTATTTGTGGCATTTCTGGCCGGAAGGGTGAAAACTGGCAGACAGGCTATTATAACATCAGGAAAACTGAAGGTGAGGCTATTGAAATTAATTAACAAAAATTCGAGACTCCTCGAAGAGACTGGATATTCTCAGTTTTTAATTTTAAACAAGTTTTTAAAGCCATCACTTCTTCATAGATATTATATCTTAAGTTCTCACTATATTCTCCAGGCAGTTTAGCAAGCGGTTCTTTTTTATTTTTTAGTTTAAAAAGAAAAAGAGTATTCGGTTGTAAAATTTTGAAAACATGATTGAAGGCATAGAAACATTGTGCTTAGATTGAGTTAATGATATTATCAAATCTTAAACAACAGCAAAAAGACTTCGAAAAACGATTCTGGATCTAAAATTCCTGAAAAAGAGCGTTTGGTTCTCTTTCGTTTTTCATTAATCGATGCACATGTTTTATTCCATTCATTTGCTCGATCGGACTCACTTAGGAAACTTTGACTTACTGATACAAGCAGTAGCACGCACAGGAGATTTTCAAGTAGAGGGGGAGGGGGTCCAAAGTTGAAAGTCCACTATTCTCGTATCATGCTCGCTCTCATACGACACCCAGACAGTAAAAAAAATACAAAAAATTAATTATTGAATGCATAATTAGCATGAATAAAATTTATTTTTTAGAATAAATACTTAATTAAATTTTACGCACTATATACATAAGATTATAACCAATCGGAGAAAAATCGAGGGTTTGAACAGTGCGACGTTAATATTCACTCACTCGCCTCTCGGTTTCTGCAGTTCCTAAGCTCTCACAGCTATTCCAGATCTTTCGTGGTGTCAAATCGAGCCTCTGGGCGTTCTCACTAAAACTCACACAAGAAAGCTCATACACATACGTATAGGTAGCATGTAGCTTTGCTTAACTGTGCAGAGCATGATAAAGAGCTGAAGTTGAAGTAGCTGAAGTATGTATGTATCTAAAATATCCATATATTTTTACTAGATAAAACCCAACCAATAAAGGACCCTCATTTTTTCCCTACCTGTGCTTTTGGGTACCTAGCTAAAGCACTGATTTTATTCGGATCTCTGTCATTCAATCTAGGGCTGTAAGTAAAAGAAAGGACTATAGAAAGCAATACACGTGTTTCAAACAATGCTAGTGCAGCACGTCTACAATATTGAGCGCTCAGCTTTTTAGCAATGGCCTGAGGTTTAACACCTTCGAAAACTCTGAAAGTAGAGAATATTTTAGCATGATTTTTGGTAATTGTAATTCTGCGGAGGTGGTGGCGTTCGCTGCACAATCATTGCTCAGGGGATATACAATTACATTACAGTATGTTTTCACCCTGTTAAGAATAATTCTTTCAAATACACTCATGGACAAAAAAATTAGCGCACCAAAAAGGAGTCGTCAAAATGAAACGAAATTTTACATAATTAATGACTGCTTTGGTATAAGTAAATGATTAGAAAACCAAAGAAAAAGGATCATTTAAATTTCACAGAAAAAGGCAAAAGAAACGAAGATTTAATACCCTGTTGAATCTTTTCTAGCGCGAATGCACGATGCGATACAATCGGGCATTGAGACATACAAGTTCTGTATGATGTCTTGAGACACTTCGTTTTATATTTGCTGTAACCTTGCCTCTAGTTCGTACAAACTCGAGAGATGCCCAATTCGCTATCCCAAATGATCCCAGATGAGCTCGATTGGTGAAAAATCTGGTGATCGGGCAGGCCCGGGAAGGGTAGTAACAGTGCCGAGACAGTCTTGTGACACCCTTGCCGTTCTAGGCCGAACATTTTCTTTTCGAAATATGGCTCCTGGAACCCGTTGCATGAATGGCAACACATGTGGTTGCAGGATGTCATGAACATACCGCTGGGCTGTCATGGTGTCATGGATCAATACTAGAGGTGACCGTGTATTGTATGCAATGGCACTCCATACCATGACACCAGCTGTGGGAGCGGTGTGTGACCGTAAAAGTAGTAGAGGCAGGATTGAAGCGTTCTGTTCTTTTTTTGAAATTATTTCCACTCGGGTATCTCTGGACAGCACATTTATCAATACAAATACGAAAATAACGATCCCGGATACTGCACACAGCAAGTCTGACCCAAAAGCAAACATCGACCGGTCAGCTCGTCAACCCCGTAGAAGGAATGCGTGGGAGTGAAGCGGGAGAAACGTGCGTGGGTGGGTCACACAGTTATACTTCCGCCAGAAAAAATAGTTCACTCGCTTCACCCCAACATACCCCTCCTGCCAGTGATACATTTTTTTCAAACAATACAAATATTATAGACACATACACAATACACATAAAATATAACAAACACAGTGACATAAAATCAAGAGAGTAATGAAATTTTTTGCATTGAATATTCCAACTTTTCTATATTTATGGTTTTCGTAAGGAAATCTGCAATTAAAAATTCTGTTTGGATATATTCTAATTTAATTACAGTATCTTCAATTAAATCCTTTATAAAATGAAAACGTAAGTTTATATATGCCTTGATTTATTTGAAGAACGGGTACCCTTAATCTACTGAATTGCTGCTTGACTATCTGAATTTAAAGTTACAGCATTATTTATAAATTGTTCACCTTTTAATTCTCTTAATAAATTTACAGTCCAAATTATATCTTTACAAATTTCAGAAATAGAAAATAACTCTGCTTCACATGTTGATAAGCTAACACTCTTTTGCTTACATTCCCTAAAATTAATGAATTACATTTCCATAAAATTAATGAATTACCAAGTAAACTACACCTCCAGAAAATGATTTTCCATTTTCTACATTTCCCCAACTAGCATCTGAACTAGCATTTAAAATACCACAAATTCTTTTTCATAAAACAATTTTTTATCTTTCGAGCCCATCAAATATCTTAAAACTCGTTTAGCCAAATTGTAATGTCTCTTCTCTGGCTTATGATTAAATTGGGATAAATAAGACGTTACAAAAGAAATATCAGAACGAGTTCTATTAGCTAAATATGAAAATTCACCAATTAATTCCTGATACATAGTAATATCAATAAATTCATTTGGAAAGGGAGCATTTTTGTTTCCCCCCTTCACAATTGGAGTTTTGACACTTTTACAATTTTCTAAATTATGTTTGACTAATAATGAATTAATGTAGTCACACTAGGATAAATAAATACCATCTTCACATTTTTTAATTTCCATGCCTAAAAACTTATTAGTTTTCTTTTCGACCACTTCAAATACATTTTTAATCTTACTAACAATATCTTCATACATTTTATCATTGTTACAAAAATAGCTATAAATCATCTACATAATATAAGAACACTTTGATTATCAGATTTAATAAAAACACAATTATCAGAAGCCAATTGTTTTTAAAAAAAATTTCTAATTTATATATATATATATATATATATACCCTTTATTTTCATATACCAGTTTCTACCAGACTGTGGCAAAAACCATAAATACTCTTTTTCAATTTACAAACTTTGTCATCTCCAATTAATTTTTCATAACCAAGAGGGGGTAACACATACACCATCTCCTCTAAATCACCATTTAAATATGCAGTTCTTACATCAAGGAAATTAACATTTAAATTTAATTTAGCTGCAAGTGCAATTAACAATCAAAAAGACTCAATATTTACAACTGGTGAATACGACTCTGAATAATCTATGTTTTTAATTTAATTAAAACCAGCTGCCACAAGCCTTACTTTGTATTTTATATTTTTCCCAGCATCATCTTGTTTTAAACTATATACCCACGTAGAGTTTTCATTAATTTTGATTTCGCAGGATTTGTACAATTTCCCAAACTATGTTTATCTAACGAATCTAATTCATTCTCCATTGCTAGTTTCCAATTTTGCCAATTAGCACTATTTTTTGCCTCAAAATAAGAGTTTGGTACATTATTCGTTAAATGAACAGTCATCTGCTTAGATTTTAGTCTTTCCGATCTTCTAACAGGGATTTGATTTTGCACATCATTCAATTCAAATACTGGGATTTGGATTGTGCCTGTTGGAGGCGATGACGTGGTCTGAAGGGGAATTGAGTTATCATTCTCAATTTCTACAGAAACATTATTAATATCAAAATTAGACAATACACCCTTCTCTGTATTTTGATTAATTTCGTTTCTTTCGGGAGAGACTTCAAAAAACGATTCAATATCCCATGTTTCATTTTCAATTACAGTTAATAACATCAGCCCAAAATTTTAAAGGAAGTTTACTTTCATATAATAAAGATCTAGCTCTTTCTAGAAGGACACGGATGGCTCTTTCTGCCTTGCCATTTGATTCTCTATTGTATGGAATAGTTTTTTCATGAAATATTCTTGAATTAGCCAGGTAAGTTTCTAGTTGTTCATTTACAAATTCTAACCCATTATCAGTTCTTATCTTTTTAATCCTTTTATCAGTTAAATTTTCATATTTGGCTTTAAATTGAGAAAATATATCAAACACTTCATACTTAGTTTTTAAGAAATAAGTAAAGTACATGCCAGAAAAATCATCTACAATTACCATAAAATATTTTACACCACCATACGATTTGATATTAATTGGACCACACAGGTCGGCATGGAGTAACTCCAGAATTTGTGAGCTTTGATTTATATCAATATTACGATGAGTTTTTCTGGTTACTTTACTTATATCAAAAGTTTCACATGTGAAATTATGTGCATTATCAATATATCAATATAATCTTTCATTTTAAGCATATATTTACAATTCAAATGACATAACATGTTCTGCAAAATTTTATAATTATTAGTATATTGGTCAGAAATATAACACTCAGAATTATACATAGGTTATAATTTAATTTCTAATCTACCATTATTTTTAATTGCTTTAGTTATTAACTTATCATTTTTATCATATATCAATACACAATTATTTTCTGATTTAATCTTACAACCTTTATCCATTAAAATGTTACAGACAATAAATTACATCTTAATTGAGGAACATAACTGACATCAGTAATTGTTAGATTAATAGAATTACAATGTTTTGTACTCACAGTTTTAGCTAAAACGTTTCCAGTTCCTTGGCTGATCATTTTAGAATTTTTATCGTCTAAATAAATGTCCATCACTTCTGGACTAATATTCTTGAACCACACAGATTCTTTAGCCATATGACAGGATGCACCACTATCCAGGATCCAGGTATTGTGACAAAGTTTTTTCCTCTCGATGAGAAGCTGTAAATACGTGTCCATTTCTAGACGAATTATTTCTTTGTGTTATATTCCTTTGGCTTGTACTTGGAGAGTTCTTGTTTCTATAATAACAATCCTTTGCCTGGTGGTGTGGTTTTCTGCAAATATAACAAAGTCTTGTTTGCTTTTCATTTCCTTTCCCTAGAATGAAATGCTTCAGCATTAATACCATCCATGCGAGTTTTAATTGGCAGGTTAAAAGTTGCTTCTTCTTCCCTTAAAATTTGGAGTACTTCGTTCATACTCCCCCCCTCTTTCAGTTTTTAAAATTTCGCGCACTTTGGAGAATTTTCCATTTAATCCGCTAACGGTATGGTAGACCAATTCCCTAGGCGACACGTCCAATCCACTTAGTTGAAATCCCCCACGCTCTTGCAATATAATCTCCTACAGTTTCGTCATTTTTCATGCGGATGTGCTTGAGTTCATTGCCCGCGTCAATTTTTCGGTCTTCTTGGCCGAGGAAAGTCGCTCTAATTTTATCCCACAGCACTTTCGGATTGTCTTCCGCCGCGAACTGAAACGCTTGTTCATCTGTGAGCGATAACTCAATGTATGCTATTGCGTTTGAGTTTTTCGAAAGCCACTCAATCTCATCCTTACGGGTAAGTTCTTCAGGTTTTTCATTTAAAATTAGAGAGTCTAATCTTTTTAAGCTAAGCTCTCATCTTAAGCTCCCAAATAAAATAGTTCGTTCCGTTTAAATCGGGAATAGTTATTTTATTCATTATAGGTAGAAAGGTTTAAACGTTCACAAAGTCAACTAACACATCACACAGATTAACCGCGCTCTGCTACCACTTGTTGTTCTTTTTGTGAAATTACTTCCACTCAGGTATCTCTGAACAGCACATTTATTAATACAAATACGAAAATAACGATCACAAATACTGCACACAGCAAGTCTGATCCAAAAGCAAACAGCGACCTGTCAGCTCGTCAATCCCGTAGAAGGAATGCGTGGGAGTGAAGCGGGAAAAACGCGCGTGGGTGGGTCACACAGTTATCCTTCCGCCAGAAAAAATAGTTCACTCGCTTCACCCCAAAGCGTTCACCACGGGGTCTTCAAACACGAACACGATTGTCATCAATTCTGAAATTGAATCTGGATTCATCGCTGAAGACGACCTGGTTCCATTCCGCTACAGTCTAGTTTCCTCGTGCGCGGCACCACTCCAAACGGAGGCGTCGATGGGTGGGCGTCAAGGCCAGCACACGTAATGGGAGCCGCGATCCCAAATGTCCTTCAGCCAGGTGCCTTCGTATGGTTCGAGAAGACACAAGGGCCCCTAGTGAAGGTGCTACCTGTGCCTCGATGGCGGCTGTTGAAGCAGTTGGCTGTACGCGTGCAATTCTTACGATGTGGCGGTCTTTTCGACAACTGGTCTGTCGATGGCGTCCTGAGCCTGGTGTTCATTTAAATGACTTCTCTCGGATCCACTGGTCCCAACACCTCATCACAACACAATCAGAGTGGCCTGATTGACGAGCTAATCGCCTAGCTGACCACCCAGCTTCCATCATGTCGATGATTCTCCTCCTCTCAAACTGCGACAACAGCTCATATTGTCTTCGAAAACGGCATAATGGCAAGTCTACCTCATCTCTTTCTTTGTAAATGATTCAGCACACTCAAACAAGCTTTGGCTATCCGTCTTATACACTACGGAGAACGACATTAAACACCCTCTACCGGCTATACGTAATGCGCAATCACGCTGCATTTCTAATCATTTGCATATCTCCCCGACATGTATCTTCTACCCAAGTTTCGTTACGATCCCGCAATTATTTCTTGGTGCTCTAATTTGTTTGTCCATGAGTGTATGTTAGAAAAGGAGCAAAAGAAGCTGATAGGTCTGTACCCTTAAATGAGTTGACGATTTTGTACTGAATATTAAAGCAAAATTACATTTATTAAGATTTCGTCAAACTGTTATTTTTTTTATTTTAAATATTTCTAATTACGCTTCTAACTTCTAAAGAAAAAGTTCGGGGAGGTGAGGTGTGGTAAAGGTATCGATTTTCTAGACAACTTTGGTTTTTTCAACCCTATCGTCAGTGTATGATTCTGGGTTTTTATACATGTATACTTCTGAAATCTTCCTCTTTATTGAAATTGGAATAAGCCATCCTGTTTGAACCAGACAGGGGATTGGGATGTGATAAACGCTTTTTATTCAGTTTTCTTTTTTAAATTGTTAAGAGATTTATTTTCAATACACATAAAAAATAACTATGAGATTACTCTACGTTCTTTTATGTGCATTAATTTCTATTATGATCTGCCTTACACGATCATTTGCTTCTCGTTTGTTGAGAGGGTATTTAATAATTTATCAAAGTTTTTTAAATTTACGTTTCACCTTAATTAGCTTTCGGAGACGGAGGTGAGAGTGCCAGTTAACTCATTTGAAGTGGCAGTGGAAATAGTATTATTAATTGTAATGTTGATATATGTGACTCCTTCGTCTAAATTTTGAATATTAGGACTTCCCAGTATGCTGTGGTGTACAATATTCTGAAATTTAAACCAGCTATTATTTTTGAAGTATTGCAATATCGGACCAAAAGTTCCATACCGGTATTCTATATTTCTTAGACCTTAATAGCGGGATATCGGTAGTAGAAGTTTTAGAAAGAGACAGAAAACACTGGGTGCTTCTTTGTTTTAATTACCAGTTTTATTAGAGAATGTAAATATCACAAAAAATAATTTGTAACTTATAAACTATAACAGTATATAAAAAAATCACAAAAGTGAAGGAACATTTTATTTATTTACATAACAAATAAAGTGTGAATATCACTATGCAGTCTGTGGTACTATTATAAATTTTCGAAATGTGATCTTTAAAAACATAATGCATCAATTGTACTGTCATTAAGCCTGGAACGTAATTTTGTGCAAAAATTACCAGCTGTCGAAAACACTCTTTCGGCATCTACACTAGTTGGTGGTACTGTTAGCAATGCACGATATACTTTTTCCAAGTATTTACCTCTAAATCCCTCATCTTCAAATAAATCGCTTTCTCGCCAGAAGGTTTTGGATATAGCTGCTTTCTGTACTGTATTTTGGTTTGTTGAATTTTTTTTGAGTTATCGCTGATTCTAGTTTTTGTTCAAGGGACAATTCCTTTTCACAATCGATATTAGTGTCATCATCTTCGACAACTGTACCGAATTCTTCTGAATGTGGATAGGTTTGTGGGTAAAAAGTTTTAAGAAAGTTTACTATAAAGTTTATCACATTTGATTTGGTTAGTCTGTTTTTCTTATTAGTTTAAAAATTATTATAATTACGTAAATACCGAAATACCATTATCTATTTCGGTATGTCATTCTTCTTGGAGATTGTTCAATGTAGTATATAATTTTTCAGATAGTGATGTATGCTGTTTTTTCGGTGACTGCTGCATGGAATTTATTGTTGCATTAGCTGTTAATAAATTAGAATCTCTCCGACATAATGCCTCAACAGCCAGTTTAATTGGAAGTAGAGCTGATACAGTTCAGGACATTAAGTCAAAGTCACTGTTAGAAAAATTAATTTGCAGGTTTAAGTCGCGATCATTGCCTTTTTTGCTTGGATTTTTCAGTTTCAAAAATCGTTCCATCATTAGGAGTAAACTGCTCCAACGTGTTTTAAAATCTAATATTAACAAATGTTTTGTTTTATTTTCAGTTAGTATATATTTTTGTAATAAGACATTTTTTGTTGGGGAACGTTTAAATATCTTAACAATTTTTCGAACTTTATTAATTATAGAAAGTCATTCTTGATAAGTTAATACTTCATCCTCATTAGCAATACCTTCAACAATTACATTTTCATTATTTTCATTGACAGTATCACTCTCACTCTCTTCAAAGTCGGAATCCGAAGTTTCTGTATTCACTGTTTTTGAATTCTGTTCCTTATTTTTTATGTAATGCATCTATTATTCCTAATTGAATTCCGTGAGCATAGCACAATTGCTGATTTCCACCCCAATCAACTTTCCAACTTTTTTATAACTGTTGCTCCATCAGTTGTTATGGATACAATATCTTCTTTCGGGGATAATCCATGCTTTGCGAATTAAGATTTAAGCACTTTCACACATTTTTCGGCTGGCATACTTCCCGAGATATGTGTAAGTTCTATATCCCAAAACTTTTATTCTGAATGAATATATATATATATTTCATACACTCGTCCATTCATCAAATGTAAGACCAAATTTTTCACCATTTACGTTTAACTGTATTGGCTCGTGTTTCAAAGAATTGTGAAAATTGTTATTGAAGAATTTATAACATTTTTATTTCTAATAGTATTAATAGACGTTGGTAGATTTTTGAAACCTCTGGCGGATAGTGATTTTCTTAATTCAGTAAAAGGGCAAAACACTCGAAATAGCAAACCATCTAATGCTGTCATTTTACTTATAATTTCATCCAAATTATCTTTTTTTTACGAAATAATCTAAAATTTCTGACGGTTTGGGCTTATAAACAGTGCATAAATTTGTACCTTTATCGCAAATAGATTCTTTCCTCTTTAACAAATTCTTCATGATTCGTTTTTAAATGTGTGTGGAGTCCGCTTGTACTCCCTCCATTCACTTTAATAACTCTACAACATTCTTTACATTATGCCAACACATATTCTTTTTATCATATAAATAATGAAACCAAACCGAAGTATTATCAACTGATTTTTTATGTTCTTTAAAGTTATTCATTATTATGGGTTATTATTTATGAGTATATATATAATGAATCAGAAAAATATTTTGAAACTTAAAGTGTGATATGCAAATAAAATGTGAATAACAAACTGACCAATTAAAAAAATATCGAAATATTAAGCATATTCTTCAAACACGTACAACCTTAGTTTCTTAGATACGAATATCAGACTACGAAACCTGCGCGAGTGCAATACAGTAGAAAGTCGTTTGTCCGAACGTTTATTATCCGGACCTACTGCTGCTCGAGAGAATCAGAGACCTTGCAGCGAAAAAACGGTGTACATTGGTACAGCGAAAAATAAGTGATTATTTTCAACAATAAAGGTATAATTATGACATTTTGCACCTATTTTGCTTTATCTTCAAGCACATTTCCCGCATGTGATGATTTCAATACTCGTATAGTGTCCGGTTTCATATACTGCATGAATCACATTCGGTTATCCCAGCAATCGCGTATCCGAATGGTGTCCAGTCCCAATTGATTGGGATAAACGACGTTCTACTGTATCGGTCTGAGCTGTAATTGAACAGTTTTGGCCTTGGATGATTCACATAGTTTATAACTTCTTTTGATTGTACGATACAACTTTGTATTCACAGTCTAATTAATTTCGCCCGTTAGGGAGGCATTATAGTAACAAGTGTTGACGCATGGAGGAAGGAAGATGAGCTTGGATATGTTATTCCTCCTTCAATGTGAACTTAGGAGTAGTGTATTTAGTTCTATTTATCAGAGAAATAATGTGTTTATATTTTTAAGTTCAGGTTAATAGCCTTTTATCCTGCAAAACTCAAGCAAAGAAAAAATGGATGAGTTGCTTGAGAACTGTAGAACCAACTAGGAAAATTAAAAATAAGAACAGCGGAACGAGCGGAGTATAGACGTTTAATATCTTCACCTTCTGAAATGGATGTAAAATTATTTCATTTATAATATATTTTAATCGTGGTTCAATAATTAGAACTATGTCATATATATTTAAAACATATACTATTTTGCTATGTTGGCGATCCCTGAACGTATAGTGGAAACAATTTTACTGAACAAGTACCGAAAAACTGGTATTTAAACTTGTGGATACCGGTATTTCAAAATAGTACAAATGGCTCAAAATACCGGTATTCTGTATACCGGTATTGCAATCCCTACTTTCGTATTTTAATACGAAAAAAAATTTCTAATTACGAAATCAAATATAGCTAAGTAAAGATCACACACTGCTAAGTTCATTTCAAGAAATAACGCATGATTTAGTGCAATATCTAAAACTGAACTTTGTCTGTGATGGGGAAAATGGGGTAAGATTATCCGGAGTTGAAATATCTTTGGCCGAGTTGACTGCACAGTCACTAAAGATGCACTCATTTGTAGTATATAATTTTTACCGGATTCCAACTAAGATGCTGGAATAAAATCTTCGAAGAAGATGGGTTTTTTTTGCTATGGGTAAGAATAGCGTCTTCTGTGGTATTCATAGAGCCGTGTAAATGCAAACTATTGTAATTTTGATGTTTTTCTAGGTTAAAATAACTGATATGTGTTTGCAGGTATAAATATGAATAAAAATATCGCGATGCTTAATTTAGTTTTAAATTAACTGGTCTGTAGCCTCGTCCCAGTGTGTTGTATGGTCATTCATCTGACAAGTGAAATTTTTTATTGGAATATAAATTTGCGGATAAAGGTATGGATGGAAACACTCGCACATCATTAATTACACTAGGCAACACCAAGAACGTTTCGGGCTCAAAAATAGTTTATTACGAAGTATTTCGGACCGCTAAATACGAAAACCATCATAAAAACTTCAGATTAGTTCTTGTTTTTAAGAATCAGAACTCCTCCTTACTCATAAATAGCTGTATTTTCAATCATCTTTACATTCTGTGTATGATCTTTGCATTATTCATTTAAGCGGTTGGATGAAAGAATTTGTCTCAGGATCAATTTTTAACTTCTACGAAAAGCGTGTAACAGCTCCACCTCTTCAGGTGTGTCTTGAGTGTAACCTAGTGTCAGTAGAACAAAGAACGTAGCACGATTAAAGTAACGAATCCCCACAGACAAAATTCATCAGAATCGAGTGAACTCGTGAGAGATCTTTTCTCTCCAAAGCAGAAGGCAGAGCTTCTGGTATCCAGACTGCAGCAATGGGATCTACTCCTACCAAACGTCATGGTTACAGAATACAGGACTCGTGAAAAGAATCTTCTTCATTTCTTTGAGAAGAAAGAACACGAGGTTGCATATATTGATGTTAATGGCTTAGTGAATTTCATGAAGTTAAGATCAAAATAACTAGAGGGGTTGTTTATAGAATCTTCTAAGCTTAGTTTGAAAGCAGTATTACTACACTACGGCAACCTTCTTCCTTCCATCACCATCGGACATTCCGTTAACGTGAATGAAACTTATGCAAATGTGGAATTACCTTTAGAGTTAATAAAATACGCGCGATGATCATAAATGACAGAACTGTGGTGACTTGAAAGTCATTGCTTTACTTATGGGGATGCAGTTAGTCTATACAAAGTACTGCTGTTTTCTGTGTTTGCGGGACAGTAGAGATCGAAAATCACACTAAATACAAGACAAATGGTCGTCCAGAAATCTGAAACCCGGTAAGAGAAATGTCTCAAACTACCTCTAGTAAACCCAAATAACATTCTGCTTCCATCCCTGCACCTTTAACTGGAATTAATGACGAACTCTGTGAAATCCATGAACAAGGACGGAGAGGCTTTTTAATGCCTTAGATCGAAATTCCTAAGATTGAGTGACGCAAAGATTATATAAGAAGGGAATCTTCTTGGACCCTAAAAAAATTCAAAATTATGAAGGACTCCGCTTTTGATAAAATTTTGGAAAGGAAAGTGAAAGTAGCCTGAGAAGCCTTTAAGAAAGAAGTATGATGATTTTTTTAGGCAGCAAAAAAGATGAAAACTATCAACAGTTGGTGAAAGAGCTCCTACAAAAGTTCCATGACCTAGGATGCAGTATGTATCTAAAGATCCATTTCTTACATTCCCATCTTGAATTTTTACCTAAGAACTGTAGAGCTGTAGGCGATGGACAGGGGAAAAGGTTTCATCATGATACCGCAGCAATGGGACGTAGATATCAGGGTCGTTGGAATGAGTCAACGCTCCCGGACAATTATTGGATAGTTATAAGGGAATACTCGGGCTTTTTTCGAAATACAAGAGGCAATCCAAAAGGAAATGTTCACAGGAAATAAACTAAAAAATACTGCTGATTTCTTGTATGAGCACTGTTTCTTTGAGCGTGACTTATTGTATCGTATTTGTTAAATCGTAATATTTTCTTCTTCCAATTTTCCCATAAATTGATGAATGAGTTGTTGTACATCTTAAGAACAAGAGCTAATAAATAAATTTCTTTTACATATTCATTTTTTTAAAGCTATTTAAAACTAGGAAATGGACAAAAAGTTATTTTTTGTGTAGCCTAGCGTTATTGATGACTGCTATTCAAAGAGAGTGTGTGTCAAGAATGTAATTTACCGTCGTTGACGTGGACTCCTATTGATTTCTTTTCAATTCACCGTGTTTCTTAAACTTTCGCTCTTCCTAAAATTCCATTAATTGAATAAAAGATATAGTTTCTTAAAAAATCAAATTTAGCTTAACAAAAAAGGGAGCATAGTGTATAATGGTGAGTGAATATGTATTAACTTTGAGAGATTATAACACTTTGAAGCTACTCTAAGGACACTGGCGAATGACGTACAGAGTGTTTTTTTCCAGGTATAGAAGTTTAAGTTGGCATTACTTTCCAAGATGGCGACCGATTTAACAGCAGTCAAGTGATTTATTCTCAGTTTGGTTTGGCAATTCATCATGAATAGACTCACGCCTAAAAAACGCTTTCAAATTATGCAATTTTATTTCGAAAATAATGGTCAATTTTCATAAGCGAATTTTGTTTAGCGATGAAGCGCACTTCTGGTTGAATGGCTACGTCAACAAACAAAACTGCCGCATTTGGAGTGAAGCTAATCCACAAGTGTGTGTCGAAACACCGTTACATCCAGAAAAACTGACTTTTTGGTGCGCTTTATGGGCTGGTGGAATCCTTCTTCAAAAACGATGAAGGCCACAACGTTAGAGTCAATGGTGATCGGTATAGAGCCATGATTACAAACTTTTTCATTCCTGAATTGAAAAATCATGATGTCCAGGAGCAGTGATTCCAACAAGACGGCGCAATATGTCACACAGCTCATGCCACAATCGATGTATTGAAAGACACGTTTGGTGACCGCCTAATTTCACGTTTTGGACCTGTGAATTGGCCTCCAAGATCTTGTGATTTAACACCGCTAGACTATTTTTTGTGGGGCTATGTAAAGTCATTGGTCTATGCGGATAAGCCACAAACGCTTGACCATTTGGAAGACAACATTCGCCATGTTATTGCCGATATACGGCCACAAATGTTGGAAAAAGTCATCGAAAATCGGACGTCCAGATTGGACTACATCCGAGCCAGCCGTGGCAGTACTATGTCAGAAATCATATTCAAAATGTAATGCCACAAGATTATCTTAAGAATAAAAAAAAATTCATGTCAATCGAATAATACATCGTTGTTTTATTGCAATTTAAAAAATCTATACCTCTCAAAAAAACACCCTTTAGTTTTAACACCCTCAAGTAATGAGAATGACATGTGAGATAACACCCACTCTCTAAATTTCCGCACCATGCCAACTTAAATATTTTTGAGCCTCCAGAGGTTTAACGTGCATCAGTCTCTTTACCTTTCAAGACCCGCCGTGTAGGGCAGCGATGCACGTTAAATCTGTCGAGAGCTGACACGCGTCCTCCCGTTGGTATGGTGTGGTAGTTAGGAGAGGGGGTGCCAGCTCAGGTGTCGTCCAGGTCACTTGACCATGGTTCAAAATTACGTGGTCCTTCGCCAAAAGCCCTCGTGTAGCTGAACAGTGCGACGTTAATATTCAATCAATCAATCAATCTCTTTACCTTTCAGTGTACGAGATTTTTTTTTGTTGCACGTTGGACTTATAACTGGAATCCGTTAGCTTGGGGCACCTGGCGGCCGCCAAGTTGGCCCTTGTGAAGAGGGGATCACAATAATTTAATCACTTAGTGTATATTGCAGTAACATAGATTTGAAAAAAGCAATATGACAGCGAAGAAATGCTTGGGAGTTCTTGAAGTATGGAATTGGAAAGCCTAATGAGAAGGAATAGGAGAAGCAAATGAATTCCTTGACTTAGTACTAGCTACACATGCAAAGTGGGAATTAGAATAGAATAAATAGACACACTGTTCCTTTTCATGGGGGTACTAGTAACACTTACTATTTTTATACATAAAAAGGCGTAGAAAAACTCGGCTACAGTAATAGTGTCAAAAACTATAAAGTTATAGTAAAAAATATCCCTTATACCAGCGTTTCTCAAACTAAGGGGAGTGGTAACTCTACGAGGAGGGCGCGAGCATATTGAAAAATCGAAAGCTAAAGATTATTTTAAAAAATTATTAATTTACTGAAAGTAAACATACAAAAACATTCTGACATAAGAAAAATAAAATATACATTTACACTAATGTAATACATTTATAAATGTATCAGTACTACATGATGTATTTTTTAAATTAATTTACAAAACTAAATTTGTCATCAATTTAAATATTTACCAGAGACCTCATGGGCTTTTCATATATAAAATTATTCACAAAAATTAACACTTATCTTAATAATTTGTACTATTTATTTTATATCCCTTAACTACGGATTAAAAGTTACGTAATTCGCTCCACAATGCTTCCGTTTTCCACGTAGGCGTGATTACGGGATGTATTGGGGGAGGGGGAGGAGAAAAGTAATAAATAAACAAATCCTCTGAAATAAGTAAATCCTTCACAAACAATGCCAATGCCTTTTATAACATTCCAAAGCCTTCGGAATAATTTTATGGATACCAGTGAACAGAAAAGTTCGGAAAGACGTATATATACGTCCAGGGCAATTATTGCTTTGACTGAGCGAGACATTTATATACGCCGGTTGCCCTTAAGAGGTTAAAGTCGTATTGTAGATTTAGCGTCAAAGTATAGTTTTATTGAATTCAATACATTGTTATTGTAACGAGGGAGGAGGGGGGCGTGATAAAAATTATGATTGGATATTGGCTCGCAAATATTTGAAGCTTGAGAAGCACTGCTATAAGCTAATAGAGATAATTAGAAAAAAAATATTTTTAAAAAGCTATTTGTGTGTGTGTAGGATATGCTAGTGATATCTGGTATTTTACGAAGTTCCTAATGAACTGAGCTTGGTGGTCTCAATGGTATGGATCTTTCAATGTTTATAAACACATACGAACACATTTTTATCACCATCAAATGCTGTATTAAATAGAATACAATTAGATATTTGTTAACTAGACATATAAATGAAAAAAATTCAGGCCTCTTAAATTAAACAATTTTACGATTCATTTTTCACTTTTTAGTCAAATTTTAGTACTTGTTTATTTTAATTTATTGTACATGATATTTTAGTTACCCGTATGAAATATCTAACTATATCATAATCCAAAATGAATTTCAAAACAATTTATGAGTAAAATAAATAAATAATCAACAAATTCTGACGACAACATACTTTTGTTAATCAGTGCAATCACAACAATAATGAATCCACGAATTAATTTATCATGTGTGTGTGCATGCATTATACTTATGAGTATATTTTAATAGTTTTTGTATTCCACCCACCCCCAAATGCTTTGCACCCCTCATAAAATCCAATTTTAATCGAAGATTAGTCGAAATAACTGGATTTGCTTTGAAATAAATCTGCAGAATTTACACTCATGGACAAAAAATTAGCGCACCAAAAAGGAGTCGTCAAAATGAAACGAAATTTTACATACGTAATGACTACTTTGATATAAGTAAATGATAAGAAAATAAAAAAAGGATAATTTATTTCAGAGAAAAAGGCAAAAGAACGGAGGATTTAATACCCTGTTGAACCCCCTTTAGTGCGAATGCACGATGCGATACGATCGGACATTGAGGCATACAAGTTCTGTATGATGTCTTGAGACATTTCGTTTTATATTTGCTGTAACCTTGCGTCTAGTTTGTTCAAACTCATGGGATGCCCAACTCGCAATCCCAAATGATCCCAGATATGCTCGATTGGAGACAAATCTGGGGATCGGGTAGGCCAAGGAAGGGTAGTAAGAGTGCGGAGACAGTCTTGTTACACCCTTGCCGTATGAAGCTGAGCATTGTCTTGTTGAAAAATGGATCCTGGGAGCCGTTGCATGAGTGGCAACACATGTGGTTGCAGGATGTCATGGACATACCGCTAGGCTGTCATGGTGCCATGGATCAATACTAGGGGTGACCGTGTATTGTAGGCAATATCACCCCATACCTTCACACCAGCTATAGGAGCGTGTGTTGCTGTAAAGCAAAAGCAGGATTGAGGCGTTCACCACGGGGTCTCTATACACGAACACGATTGCCTCACTGCGGAGATTGAATCTGTATTCGTCGCTAAAGACGACCTGGTTCCGTTACGTTGCAGTCCAGATTCCTCGTGCGCGGCACCACTCCAAACGGAGGCTTCAATGGGTGGGTGTCAAGGGCAGTACACGTAATGGGCGCCACAATGCCAAATGTCCTTCAGCCAGGCGTCTTCGTATGGTTCGAGAAGACACAAGGGCCCCTAATGAAGGTGCTACCTATACCAGGATAGCGGCTGATGAAGCAGTTGGCTGTACGCGTGCATTTCTTACGATGTGACTGTCTTCTCGACGACTGGTCTGTTGAGGGCATTCTGATCCAGGGCTTCGTGTAAATGACATCTCTCGGATCCACTAGTCCCAACACCTTCTCACAACACAATCAGAGCGGCCTAATTGACGAGGTGTTTGCCTAGCTGACCACCCAGCTTCCCTCATACCGATGATTCTTCCCCTCTCAAGCTGCGACAGCTGCTCATATTGTCTTCGAAAACGGCATAATGCAGTGGTTCTCAAACTTTCACTACTGGCGACCCAATTTTCAGTCATAATTTTTATCGCGCCCCCCTAAAAATAATAATGTATTGAATGCAATAATAATGCACTTTGGCGCTAAAGCTACAATCAGATCATAATTATAAACCGTACAAATTAACAAGATAAGTATTAAATTTTGTATACGGTACTTTTAAGTAATATATATTTTTTTAATTTTCAGTTCGATTCACCATAAAAGCGTGTTTTTTAGTTTGTTTTAAAACTATAATTTATTTTATTGTTATTTTTACTATACACGACAAAAATCACAATTTCATTGAATAATTTAATTAAGAGAAAATATACTTACCTACTTTCAAAGACTTTTCAATTTTTCTTAGAAAATTGAGAAAAAATCCAATAAAACTAAAGAAAGTGTTCCAAATGTGCGTGTCCTTAATAAAGGACATAACTCACAGACACTTTTCGCTAACAACACAGGAACGTTATTTTCCAGCTAAACTGTTATATTTTGTTAACGTTTTTGTAGTTTTGCTGTCGTTTGATGATCTACAAATAGTATTTTGAACCTTTTCTTCCTTGCGTCTTTTCGACAAGGCGAAGTGCTACACTTATGCCTTCATAGTTTTCTTCATAGAGATCTTTAGGCCACATTTGAAAATTTCAAATCAACTCAAACGTTTCATGTCTAACGCTTTTCTGATAGTTACTTTCGCTATTTTTATTAATATACATTATTTCAGTAGGTTCTTCAATTACTTGATAAGTTTCAACTTCCTTCAATAGGGATCACAGATACCCATTATTTTAATGTTCTGTTTATTTACATTTATAAACCATAATAAGTCGTACAACACAGCAATCAAAACTACAAAATTGTTCATGGGGAAAGTGTAGCATGTTCTAAAAAATAATTGCGTTAAACGCTTTTCATTATGCATTATATGTTTCAGAATACTCATGCTTATCCATGTATCATAAAACTCTTTCACATGGAAAAAAAATGAAATAGAAATGTATTATACATATTTACAATTTCCCTAAAAAAAGACGGAGATAACCATACCAGTAAGTTCGAAGGTCAGCTAAAGTAATATTTTAGGTTAAAAGAAACGTAATAAAAAAATCTCTCATCGTCCTCATATTGACCGCAAAGCAAACAAAATATTTTTAAAATTTGGTTATAGGATCAAAGAAGGCGAATGAGCGTTTGAAGTGGAATCTTTTATTTTTGATGATCACCAGATGATAAAAAATAAATTATATCAGTGTAATGTGTATTTTTTATTATGTCAGAAAGCATTTTGTTTTACTTCATTCCAAAAAAATATTTTTAAGCCTTTTATTTTCAATATGCTCGCGCCCCACTCACAGGGTTACCGCTCCCCCCCAGGGGGCGCGCCCCACAGTTTGAGAAACACTGGCATAATGGCATGCCTACCTCGGTTCTTCGTTTGTAAACGATTCAGCACACTCAAACAAGCTTTGGTTACCTGTTTTATACTCCACGGAGATCGACGTTAAACGCCCTCTACCGGATATACGTAATGCGCAATCACTCAATGTACCCCTACATGTACCTTCATGCCAAATTTATTTACGATCCCGCAATTATTTCTTGGTGCGTTGATTTATTTTGTCCATGAGTGTAATTTATTAAGAACTTTGCTTGTAGCATCCACAAAATTTAATTTTTTAGTAATTTAATTCGTTAGTAAATCAGTACTCCGTTACTGTTTAGAAAGCCTCAAATGAAAAAAAAACAGCTTTAAGTTATTTATATTGATTTTAAACGTTTGTAATGAAATTTTCCAATATGCATAAATTTTCAGATGTAGGGCACATAAAATTGTATTATCTACTGAAAAAAGGTATGAATGTTATATATACTAAATAGAATTTGGTCTGATTTAAACTTTTCTTTACATGCATTGTATAATTATGGTCTCTAACAAGGGGAGGGCACGACTAAGGAAATTCATTTGGGAAAGAGACTTTGTGTAATAGTAGTACTCTTTTAGGATGTTCAACCTCAATGTAATCGCGCCGAATGTCCAGTCAGTTCGGGGAAAATAGCCTTCGAAGTTCATACTTAGCTTATATACTGTGATACCCCCACCCCGGGGATATCATCTCTTCATCTACGCGACCTAGATTTGTAGGAGGAAATGACTGATCACCCAAATTCGCCATAATAAATCTAATTTAAACTATATTGATGAACACAAGTCTTACTATAGGGATTCAGTCAGGAGTGATACAACGTAATCCTAAATTCTAAGTAAATAGCGGATGAAATCCTAATCACTATCTTTATGAGATGATCCCCTACGAATCTTAGTCTACCTTAGATTCCTGAACACGCTAAAGTCCGTTCTATAGTTACACTTCTATATTTAATACCTTACAAATAGCTCATGACGATCAGCACCTCAGCTTTCTGTCTCCTTCTTCTATTCTATTCTTCTACTATTCTTATACTATTTTACTACCAGTCGAATACTAAAGCTCCTTTATATATCTATTAACTAATCTGCATATCGCGGTTTCTTCTTGAGATGATTGGATTGAAATAACTCAATTCTGGCCCCCAAAAATTCCTCAAGAGGATTAGTGAGAAGACACGATAAAGCCCCGTCCCAATACAAATTATTTATTCTACCGGAAGGATCAAAAACCTGGCCATACACATTCCTATACTTAAATACTCTAACATAACGCATCTTCATCTGTCGCAGGCTTATTTCCTTCACAACATCCGGAATAACTACAATAAATATCTGTCCTGCAATACTCTTCTAAATATCAGGTTCAGCTACCCTGAAATGAGATCTGGATCAATGGACGTACAAAAATATTTTGCATACATTATCATTATATATAACATAACTTTGCACACATATTTCAAATAGCAGTTTTTTTTAAACATGTAACACACCATCTGGTTTCTCTAAACAAAATTCCCTTCCAAACGCGCGCAGCACTATTTGTGTTATAGTTAATTCCCTATCTAAGCCGCGTTCCCCAAACCAGATATATACTAATATCTATCAATACATAAACATATACAATTACCAACAATTTTACAACATTCATTTTAAACAAACAATACAAGGAATTCTCGCATCCCAGCGAAGTCTTAATCAGTAGTAAACAAATGTACTCATACAATTGCTTTCCACACTTTGGAATAAATTTACACATACAAAAGTTCATTTTTCAACCAGCCAGAAAAATGCACCGCAACGTAGTGTCAAACTTTAGTACAATAATAACTTAAACAAAACCAGACTTGCTTCTTGCAAAAATTCACCTGACTGCCTGTCAGTAAAAAAATAATGAAACAATAATACCTAGCTAATGATTTCTTCTGTCGTTGACATCTTCAACGAGGACTTCAAGCGATGTGGTCCTCCTACTCGCTGGCCTTCCTTTCATCTCAAGGCGATCTTGCTGTCTGGAGTACTGTCTGGATTGTCTACTTTATCTAGGACTTTGACGGTTGGATCGTCCGTTCCTCGGTCCTGCTCCTGCTTTTAGCGACCATGTTGTTTGGACTGCTGCCTGTAGCTTCGACTCTGGTTGTACGGGCTGAGCCTATTTCATCGTTCTCCTCTGGACCGGACTGGTCTCCCTTGGGCTTGCCTCTCTCCTCTTGATGATCTGGAACCAGCTTCCTTGGTAACTTTGTTTTTTGGACGGTGTTCTCATTCGATATTAAATTCAGGTAGTTTTAACACCTACCTGATCATTCTGCTGGATAAATTTTTACTATGTGTCAACCGGGTCAGAACCGCATGATCCATTATCACTTTTACTGGCAGTGTACCTACGTAGGTCCGAAACTTATTCAGAGCCTAAATCACTGCTAAATATTCCCTCTCCGTTACAGTGTAATTTCTCTCCGCACTATTGAGCGTGCGCGAGGCAAACACTATTGGTTTCTGCTCCTGGTTAAGTACAGCCCATGTGCCTGTTGAACTCGCATCATTAAACAGCTCAAATGGCTAGTTAAAATCTGGCAATTTTAGCACAGGTGCTTCCATTATTGCCTTTTTAAAGGCGTCAAATTCTCCTGCGTGTCCTCTGACCAACTAAATTTTCTAAACTTTTTCTTGAATTGATAAAAACTGGTCGCAGAGATCTGTGTTATCATTTATAAAAACTTGCCATTTTCCAAGGGGTCATTCCCAGAAATTTCGACGCTTCCTTTGAATTTTTAGGAGGCTTCATCTCTACTTTTGCTTTGACCTTAGACTCAACCGTGGTAATCCCCCCTCCTTGCTAATTACCAAACCCAAATATTTAAATTTATCGCAACCAAACTTACAGTTATCCTTGCTTAACATCAACCCCGCTTCCTGCAACAACCTAAATACTTCCCTTAAATGCTCAACGTGGTGTGCAAACGATAGCAACGAAATGATCACGTCATCCATATAAACACTCACAAAACGCCCCAGCACCGATTTTAGAATAATATCTATTGCCTTTTGAAAATTCGTAGCTGCACCCGGCAGACCAAATGGCATGCGTGTGAACGCAAAAGTGCCGTTCTTGGTCATGAATGTGGTTTTAACCACATCACTAGGCCATAACGATAGCTGAAAGTAGCCCGAGCGCAAGTCCAGCGAACTTAGTATGTTCGTATGGAGAATATTTGTAATTATATTCCTGAATCAGTAGTAAGGGATATCTTGAATATTTTGTTATCGTATTTAACTTGCGAGATAATCGACTGCGAATCTATAAGCTTCCGGATTATCCGGAGTTAATCCATTATTCTTCCTACATAAAACGACAGGGAACACGTACGGTGATTGGATTGGTATTATTGTACCTTCGTTTAACATCTTTTCCACGTAATAATCAATAATATTCTATTTCCCTCTATCGAATGCCGATAATGATTTTCTATCAAAACAACTGGTGGCTTATCCCCGGTGTCAACTCCTAAAATACATATATTCATACGTGAGTGAGCCCCAGTTTTTCTGAAAACAGCCCCTTAAAACTATTCAATAACATTCGTAACTCCTCTTTTTGGCCTCCATCTAATCCTGTCTTTGTGAGATCTATTTCCAAACTTCCCTCATCTATTGATGGAATAATTTCTTCAATCTGCCAATCCGGAATCACTAATGATTTTCCGTAAAATGCAGAATAAATCTTTCGATCCCCTTATAAACGTCAACTCCCGTAAAATGGTGTGGTAGTTAAAATGCCGTCAATATCGTCCAACTGCCAGTCTTACATAAATTCCGTATTCGATTTGCAATTCTGAACAGTGCGACGTATATTTCGACATGTGTCAAAATGCAGCCGTCGCCACTTCAGCACGAGATTTTCTAACTACTGGTTTATAAAAATACACTTTTTATAAACCTCCTCCGATATAAATGATTTTCTGCCCCAGTATCCCACAGTGCATTTTTAAAAGTTTTATTCAAAAGAATATGTATATACGAAGTTCTACTGGAGACATGCATATAGCTGAAAATCTAATAGGAAGATTCCTTACATTTTGCGATTGATCGTCCTGATCAACTCGAACCCTCAAAGAATTTAAACGACCACCCTGTCTTCGGTCCCTTCGATTAAAATTGTCAATTGGACCCCTATTTCTGAACTGATACCTTCCGTTACTACTTTCGAATCCACGATTATCCCTGTCAAACCGATTCCTGTTCTCGTATCCATGGTTCCTGTGAGGTCCATTCCCGCAAGTACTTCTATAATTATTCCTCCTATCATTTTGTCGATCCAAAACTTCTGCATTCCTCCAATTTCTATTTCTACGCTCTTCGGTAGACATCCGAAGCACATCCCAATCTCGTCTTTCACTACTATAATTTGTTCTCGAACCCTGAGTTTCCCTGGACGAATACCTTTCTTAAAATTTTGAGATCACCTATAACACACACACACACACACAACTGAGCCCTAGAAGTAGGATTTCTAACCTCAACATAAGCACCTGATGTTCCAGTCGAGCCAATATAGGCTCAACCAACCCCTCTTCAGACATATTTAGTCACAGTTTCTTATGAATCTTGAGTAAATCTATACATCTATAAATATAAATAAAAATGAAGTGTCTGTTTGTAATTTGAAATTAACAGCTTTTTACTAAATGCATTTAAAAGTATATAGGTACTAATATGAAAAAATCAATTTTTAAAATTTTTGTCTGTCCGTCTGTCTATCTATCTGTCTTTCTTTCTGTCTGTTTATTCCGGCTAATCTCTGAAACGGCTGACCAATTTTAACGAAACTTTCACTGGCAGATAGCTAATGTTATAAGGAATAACTTAGGCTACTTATATTATAGAAAAAAAAATTAGGGTTCCGCGAAACTAAAATTAAAACCAATGAAATGGTGAATAATATCCGTTTCTAATAGGGATTGTTTATTTCAATATGGATTATTTTTATGTAACAGGGATTAATTTTATTCAATAAGGATTGTTTTATTTTGCGAACCTTCTGTCTCAACGTTTCTAGCAGTTATATCAAACTTTCTTGTTTGATAAGGTTACTGACACTCGTGATATCTCCCGTTCATGTCCTATCCTATTGATTTGAAGTCTTCCCTTACCCCTTGCTTGCGGCTTCGTTTCACCCTACCCAGTCCTCACGTCATCGACAGTGTCAAAGGTCACGCGTCCCTCCCCCTGCTTGCAGATTCGTTACTAAGACCTGTTTTGAACTGATGCATTCAACGTTTATCATCATTCCAATGATTTCATTCTCTCTCAAAAACACTGAGCAACATCAATTTTTCTATAACTTAAGACAGCATTTAAACTTAAATCAGGAAGGTTTTGGGTTTTAGGTTATTTGACTTCTCACAAGGCTTCATATTTAAATAGAGGTAAGCCAATTTCATACCTCTATTGTTTATTTCATTGCCAAACACTGCACAAAACAGTCACAATGTTTGTCTTGCAAGGGTGATTGTACACGTGTGAGTGTGCAGTGGGGGTGGCGATCGCAGAGCCAACAGGTTGCTTTATTTAGTTAAGTACGTAGGTAGTTGTTTCTAAAAGAAATATTTTTAATTACGTTTTAGGTGAAAAAGTGCACTTACACCCTTAAATTAAGTAAGTTTATTCAAAACTGTAAATAACTTCATTTATCCAGCATAATATATACACAATATAATAATATTTAATTGAATAATATTTATATTGCGTAATATTTATATTAAAATCAAAGAATAATAGTTTCTCGAGTCACAAAGTATTTTTATTTTTCTACCGTTCCGTTCTTAATTCAAATTGTTTCGTTACATTTTCACTGTTTTCTAATAATTAGAAATCAATGTTAAACGCCGTTAGGTTTTCTTTCATGAAAATTGTTCAGTTTTTTATTTACTTTGAAAACGATAAATTCTTACAGGTTAATTCTTACAGGTTACGTAGGTAGTTGTTTCTAAAATAAATATTTTTTTAATTACGTTTTTGGTGAAAAAGTGTACTTACACACCCTTTAGCTATACCTAAAAGAAAATCAAATCTTTTTAATATCTACAAATAAATTGAATTGAAGTGTGTTTGTAATTTGAAATTATCAGCTTTTTACTAAATGCATTTAAAAGTATGTACGGTACTTATTTAAAAAAAAATCAAGTTTTTAAATTTTTATCTGTCTATCTGCCTGTTCCGGCTAATTTCTGAAACAGCTAGACCGAATCTGAAGGAACTTTCACTGGCAGATAGCTGTTGTTACAAGGAGTAATAATGAACAACATCCGATTCAAAAATAGGGATTTTATTTATTATTATTTTTTTTAATACTCAAAGACATTTAAAAAGCATTTCTTCATGGAACAAACACGATGACTCATTTTTAACGAAAAAGAATAATTTATTCTTACTGACTCACTTTTAATTTTGTAAGAAAAAAGATTCTTTTTCGTTGCTATCGCAACCAGAGTTGATATAACCATAAGAGCAGAAAAAAGCTAATTCTCAAAAAGCTATGAGCAATATAAGGATTAATTAAAAATAAAAACCATATATTAGTTGTTATTTAAAAGATTTGTGTCATTTCAAGCCGAAACTGGTTTATGTGAGAGTAAATTTATCGTTTGAGATTCGCCGGTTAGTATTTTGTAAGTTTTACTTCTTTTTTTTTGTCTTCATGGAGGAAAGAGTACTTTTTTAAAAATTAAAACTAGCTGCATGGCCTGGTGTTTCACGGGCTTTCTCCACTTTTATAAATTTTCTCTTTCCTTCACAAAATCAGCACTGCTACTGTTCTTTTTCAAAAAAATGACTCCCCCCACACACCGCTTAGCCCGGCGTTGCTCGGGCGCTTTCTCTTTTCCTCATGACTCCAGCATTTCTGTGTGTTTGTACGCGCACAATGTGGGTGATTTCTAAAATTATGTCCAAAAATTTCCCTTTTCAAATTTTGCTCCATTCCACTTATTTTTGATTTAAGACAGGTTTCTTTCTCCTCTCTATAGCCCAAAAACGGTTTTTTTAGTGTAAAATTAATTATTATTCTATCTTCCCTCCTTCTCACAGATAAGATATAGCTTCAAATTTTGATGTAAGACTTATAAAAAACAATATTGCGGTAGAATTAAAAAAGTATTAATGTGAAGCAATAAAAAGAAAATGATTCTGATGCTAAGAGTAAAACGAAAAAATTTTCATTATTTTTTAATAATAGTTTCTAAGTATTTGAAACAATAAAATAGATTTTAGATTTTCATGAATCAGTCAAACGTTTTTTTAAATGAAATTAGGCCTAACTGGAAAATTCGCCCGGTTCTGTGCATGTGGGCCTGGAGAAATGCTTCTTTCTCATTTTGCTGGTCCTGAAGGGGTTAAATAATAATTAGAAATCAATATGTTAAACGCCTTTAGGTTTTCTTTCATGAAAATAGTTCAGTTTTTTATTTAGTAAACATGGTTTTTCCATTCAGCTGAGATATGCAAAAAGCTTTTTTTTTTTTTGTTTAATTTACAACTCCCGTAAAATTAACTCATTAAAAACGCATTTATTCTTCCGTCTGTATTGTTTAATTTTTCACTCCACCCGTGCGAAGAACGGGTATACCAGCTAGTCATCAATAAAATCGGATGGTTCCTGCCCCTATTCTGGTGTGAGGAATAGAACCTCATCTAATTCCGTCTTATTTCGAAAATTTTCCCGCTAACGCCTCTTTTAGTTGCGCGAAGTCCGTGGCCGTCCCCTGCACCAAAGTATAACCAAATATTTCGAACCAATCTTTAGCTCTTCCTCTCAGATTACCCTTTAAGTATGTACACGGCAAATTGCTGGGTATCTCATAGAACCTTACATCATTTTCTATGCTCTTCAAAATCTCCTCAACATTTTCTGACCCAGAAAAAAAAAGTTCAGGAAAAACTCTCAATCCTGACTCTACCTCGGGGTTAGGGAAATTAAACTGCCCTTGATAAAAATTAGCTGGGTGCCATTGTGATACCCCCGCCCCAGTGATATCAACTCTTTATCTACGTGGCTTAGATTTTTGGGAGGAAATGATCGATCACCCAAATTCACCATAATAAATCTAATTTATTATTGTCTAAATATATTGATCAACACAACACAAATCTTACTATAGGCATCTTATCAGGAGTGATACAACGTAATCTTAAATTCTAAGTAAATAGCGCATGAAATCCAAATGACTATTTTTATGAGAAGTTCCCTACAAATCTTTATCTACCTTAGATTCCTTAACACGCTAAAAAGTCCGTTCTATAATTACACTTCTAGTATATTTAATATCTTACTAATAGCTCACGGTGATCAGCATCTCATCTTTCTGTCTCTTTCTCCTATTCTATTCTTCTACTATTCTACTACTATTCTGCTACCACGCGAATACTAAAGCTCCATTATATCTGTATTAACTAATCTGCATATCGCGGTTTCTTCTTGAGAGAATTGGAGTGAAATAACTTAACTCTGGCCCCAAAGATTCCCCAAGAGGATTAGTGTGAAGACACGATAAAGCGCCGTCACAACACAAATTATTTTTCTCCCGCTTTAGCATCGCTGTGACGAAATCGGCAGCACATTGGATTAACACGAAATAGGTCAGGGTTTTGATTAAATTAATTTTGATAGTGCTCAAATTAGAGCAAATAAAATTCACAGAAACTTTTAAGAAGCAATTATTTTTTTAAAATTTTTGCTAACTGTTAACTTCCAAATGATTAGGTATTCAAAAATTAATATTTTATGTCATAAATCTAATGAGATATTTTCAGTTTGAATGTATTACAAGTTTGAATGTATTAGAAAATATTAGAAATTCTGCATAATTTGACTTTTTATTAGTTACTTAATGTGATTAAGGAAATGATTTTCTTTAATTTTTTTAAAGAGTCATTTTATCTGTTTAGGTTAATGACACTTAATACTTTTTTGTCAATATTTTAAAAAAAAAATAATCCTTTTTTTTGTTGTAAATAAATTAAAAAAACATTCATAAGATTTCCAGAGAATTTTATTAGATATTATTAAAAAGATATAAAAATTGAGTATATATGTATAAATAATCTACACTATTAAAATTCGTAGGTAAACAAACGTATCTATCTAGGAATCTATGATGCCATATCTCCTCATGAAACCGCACGACGCATAATTAGTACCAGTTTTCACCGCCAGGGGACTTTTCTTTTTTTCCAGACGTTTTTAAAACACGATCTAATTTTTTTATGAGACTCAGAGAAAAAATAATTACAGATTCGGAAAGATCATATACTTCGCCATGAAACGGTACAATTTATTTTACAAAATAATTATATTTTCTATTTTTTACGATTTTTTTAAAACGATTCAAAATGGATACGTTTTTATGAGTATGACTTCTAAATCGTTCCGCTTGCATTTTCTTTCGCGCTGATGAAAAAAATATTTTACACTAAAAAAGTTCATGCTTTTCTCTTTTCGAATCAGTTATTTAAAAATTAAATGTCAAAAACTGTATTTCTTATGATTTTTTCAAAAAATACTCAAAATTTGATTTAATTACTTAATATAACTTCTTTATTTATAAAAATAATCTCACGAAACTTTTTTTTCCATGTGTAGAACAATATTGTACGTAGTCTGTACAATAATTGAAAAAATTACTTAAAAATTACGGGTTTTTTTTTAAAAAATTGTGTTTTTCATTTTTTCCCCTTTTTGCTAGAAATACTTAAAAATTATTTTTGCTACATTTTTTGTTTTAAAAATTACCGTTGTTTGCAATCAATATATGAAGTTTCAAGACATTAACTTAAAAATGAAGCCCGTAAAAAAACTTTTCGTTTTTAATTCGTCACAATACTGTGTGATGTTATTTTTTTTTTTACAAAACAACGAAACTTTGCATATAAATGAATGAATTTAAAAACGGTTTATTGGTTATTAAATCATATTTTAGAAAATTACTTTGCATTTTAAAAAATAAATAATTACTGTAATTATATAAATATGTATATTATACTTCATAAATATAATTATTAATAAATAATAGTTTTTGTAAATTTTGTAAGGAGAAAAACATTAAATAATATTTTTTATAAAAATTAGTTACAAAACGTTTTATAAAATGATATTTTCAATATGTTATAAATAAGATATTATATAAATTATTATAATAATACATAAAATTATTGTTTAAATAATGAATATGTTAGTTTTGTATAACATACTTTTTTAGTCAGATACGTGTTTTTATAATTTACTAAACACAGTGGAATTAAAAAGGTTAAAATTGAAATAAAATATCAAAATGTTTTTATCAGATCGTTTTTTTTAATGTTTTTTTCAATACATGTTTATATATATTTATAGGCTTTACCCATACTGTTTTTTTTTCTAACTCATATATATATATTCATATTTATATATATTTCTATTAATTCATTACTAAATGAATTCTTTTTTAATTAAAAAGAACATCCTCTATTATTTTGGATCAAAATACATTTTAGTAACAATTTTTAAGCTAACTATATGTAACGATTGATTGATTCATGAAAATCTGAAGTCTATTTTATTATTTTAGATTCTTAGAAACTAATCATTATTAAAAAATGATGAAAGTTTTTTGTTTTACTCTTAGCATCAGAATCGTTTTCTCTTTATTTAAAATTCTAACGCAATATTGTTTTTTATAAGTCATACATCGAAATTCGAAGCTATATCTTATCTGTGAGGGGGAGGGGAAGATAGAACAATAATTTTACACTAAGAAAAACCGTGTTCGGGCTATAGAGAGGGGAAAGAAACCTGTCTTAAATCAAAAGTAAGTGGAATGGAACAAATTTTGAAAAAGGGAAAGTTTTTGACACAATTTTTAGCTATAGTTATGAGGAAAAGTGAAAGCCCGATCAACGCCAGGCTAAGCGGAGGAGGGGGGGGGGTGGAAGTCATTTTGAGAAAGAGTATTAGAAGTGATGATTTTGTGAAAGAAAGGGAAACTTTATAAAAGTAGAGAAAGCCCGCGCAACGACGAACCATGCAGCTAGTGTATATATAATGTCCAAATTTTTCTGAAGACCATCCAAAATTTCTCACTGATCACTAATTGGTGACTGCTGCTCTAGAACACACAACAGTTCTTATGTATTAGCATCATCGTAATAAAATTGGTGCCATATGTATCTCACCTTAATATCTAAACAACAAAGATTCTAACGTTTTTTTTATGAAAAGAGAAACAAGATTTGGATGAAAAATGGTATGGTGGTGGGACTAATTCCCATCTGGTCTAGTTTCACTTGACCAGATCCATGAGTCAATAAATCTGTACAAAGTCTAAGAACAGCAGGAGGAAGCAACAGCCTCCTCACAGGAAAACCCCAGGCATTGCAGAATGTGCTGAGGAGAAAAAAGACGGATGTTACATTTGGGGCAAATTGGGAAACTTCTTTTGCCACCCGCAAAATTCATTCACCTCCGGGGACAGTTGAAAATCGTGAGAATGCCGTTTGACATGATCTCGAACCCTTGAATGATATGGCGGATCCAGGATATCTTTGAAAGTACCATGGGTGTACAGGAGGTACTACCGAGGTTCTACATACTAATTCTTTAGCCCTGGAGTAGATCTCAGTCGACGTAAGAACCATGTGGTCCGTATCCACAGGATTGCTGGTAACCGCCTTCGCAAAGTCAACCGCAACTTCGTTCCCGAAAAGGCCTACATGAGAAGGGATCCACTGTAGATGAATAGGGTGCCGTCCGAAAGCTGTGTAAAAAGGTGAAGAATGCTCCTGCTGGTGCTGTCGCCGATATATGGCAAATTCGATAAATGTTGGATGGATGATCGGCTGTCTGTTAGGATCCAAATTTCAGAAAAAGCTTGATCTCTCATGTTGTTAATAAAAGAAAGACCACACATGATAGCTATTAGCTCCGTTCTAAAGACATAAGCGTAGTCAGCATTTCTTCTCTGAAATTTGATTATTTTATTTAAAACTCCAATTCCAGTAGTATTTGCCTCTCCCTTGCTGCCAACAGTATAGATCTTGGCAGCATCCAGTGAATTCCAGCAATCACCTCCAGAGCCAATTGCTTAAGAAGTTCGGGCTGGTCAGACATTTTATTCACATTGGGCATTAAATTATAATGGAACGTGACCCGCATGGAGTCAAGAACAGGGTTGATGAATGAGGTCAGGCAGTGGTGTTCCACATTAAAACTCAGGTTTAGTGCAAGTGCTTGGGAGAAGGGACTATTTCGTTTCAACCTTTGATTATCTTTCCAATGCTTTAAGTATTGAGAGGTTCTATGTTGATCACCATAACTGAGCAGTTGTTGAAGTACTTGGTTAAACAATAGTTTCTTCTCATATTTAAAGGCCGAAGGTCGCACTCATATAGAGCTAAGTTATTAGGACAGCTGTTACGAAGGCCTGCGATGATTCTAGCAGCACTCAGTTGTATTTTTCAAGTTTTTAAGGTTAGAATCTGAGGCAATAAAGAAAATGGCAGAACCAAACTCCAAAACAGGTCTAATTAAGGTAGTATAGGTAATTTTTTAGAGTAGAGGCATCTGCACCCCAATCACGTCCAGAGATGTATTTTAATATATTAAGGCGTTTTCTACTTTTATTAATCAAATCCTCTATATGCCAATTGCAAAGAATCTCTTTTGGTCTAGGGTATAACCTAGATATTTAGGATGTTAACGTATAAGAGTTTTTAATCCTTTATAAAAACAGTTGTTTGATATTTATATAGATGTCTATTGGTGGTGAAAAAACTGGTCACAGACTTCATGAGATTAAAGAATAACTTGTGGTTAGTTGCAAAGTCATTAACTCTGCTTAGGCACTGGAAAAGATTAGCCACAGTTGGTGGTATGTCGTGACTCGTGTGCCAAAGGAAAATATCATCTGCAAATAAACCCCAGTGCTACTTTTTTCAGTAATCAACTTTTCCACTCCAGCCAAAAACATAGAGAAGAGCGTAGGACTGAGTACTGATCCTTGAGGAACTCCTTGACTGAGTTTTAAGTCCTTGGAAAAAGACTTATTATACTTAACACGAATAACTCTAGATTTCAAAAATCTGAGATCCATGGCAGAGCCTTCCCTTTTATTCCAAATGCATGAAACATCTTAAGAATGAGCTTGTTTCTCCAGACCGTATCGAAAGCTTTAGATAAGTCTAAAAATGCTGCTGCTGTATGATTGGTCGGTATTTTTTAAATTTTGGGCATCTCTGACACAGTGACAAAAGTACAAAATCTGATCTTCTGTACTATTTCCTCTCCTAAATCCATACTGTTCCCATGGAAGCAGATTATTGCTGTCTAGAAAGTAATTGAGTCTTTTTAGCATCATTCTTTCCATGATTTTATATGGTATACCTATCAAAGCAATCGGCCGATAACTCTCAGGGGAACCGAGTACCTTGCCCGATTTTCTAATGGGGATGATAGTGGCTCTTTTCCACTTGTGAGGCAGTCGTCCACTTTTCCAAGATTGATTAAATATATTCAGATTTCCGATAACATTTAAATATTAACACATGTTATCTTATTTGAAAATTTTTATATATAAAAATCTGTGCGTGTGTTTGTCACTAAACTCCTCCTAAACGGCAGGACCGATTTCGATGAAATTTTTTGTGTGGGTTCACGTAAATTCGAGAAGGGTTTAGATTCACAATTCGGTCTGATATCACAATTAGTTAAAAAAAGATATTAATTAAAAACATTCAAAAAATACAACTCAACATTCACCTGCATTATTGTAAAAACGTTATTGTTATAAAATAAAATTTCCTTTCAAATGAATGCTTTAACACGTGAGAAAAAAAACCTTTTCAAATTTTTGACATAAGTCGCCAAAAGGGTCGCTAAGTCGCCAACGTGGTTGTATTTGTAATTTTTTAAATAATTAGTTTTAATTTATTAATTTTTATCAATTATAATTAATAATTAGTGTATTGTCATCCAAAATAATCATGCACATTACATTTCAGCTCAATCGAGCGCTTTAAAATGTATTTTATTAACGATTGAAAATTCCACCAAGATAAATAAATAAATAAACAAACAAACAAGTAAACTATGTATAGAGATCGTGAGCTAATAGTAGGAATGGAAAAAGACGTAAGGTGGCGTCGAAAATTGATTTTCAGCCAAATTGGCCAAACCCAGTCTTTATTGGTACGAAAATGCAGACGATTCACGGTTTTTAGCGTTTTTAATTAATATCTTTTCAAATAATCTTTATATATGTAATTCTTCTGTGCGTGTGTATGTAACTGAACTCCCCCTAAACGGCTGGACCGATTTTGATGAAAGCTTTTGTCTGTTCCAGTGGACTCGAGAATGGTTTAGATTTAGAATTCGGCTTAGAAATGTTTATATAATTAATTTTTATTTATAAGTTGTTAATCTTATAATGTTTTACATTGGATCCAACAGACTGCCCTATGATCTTAGTATCGAATATTCAAAAATCTTTTATTATAATTCAAGTTGGTTCCGACAGTTGGTGTTGTGATCATTTCAGGAAAATATTTTGCCACTTCATGTTATTATTTTGTTGAAATAAATCGTGTGTTAGTTAAATTATTACATTCAGATGTAATTAGTGTTTGAAATTTTACTCAATTTTACTGAAAATTTACTCAAAACTGTCCAGATTGTTAAAGCTTATTCATAAAAATTTGGAATTTTTGAATTTAAGATGTCTGTACAGGACAACGTCTATCGGGTCCTCTAGTATATATCTATAATAATTCTACTAAATTTATCTCACTTAAAATTAAAAAAGAAAGAAAATATTGAAATAACTAACCTCTGTTACTGATCTAATTCACGATCTTCAAATATTCCGAAATAACTTCTAAGAAATGCCTTTTTGATACTTCTATCAGCAATATCACAACTACTTATAAGAATATATTTATAATTGCAACATAATATTACTAAATTTCTCTTGATGTATAAGAGAGAGAGAGAGAGAGAGAAATAAACCCATCTAAAAATACAGAGTGCCAGGGAGGTTAAAAACGGCCCTGAATATCGGTTAACACGAAATAATAAATACAGCGGTCTCGACAAACCACTATGTATTATCATGCATCGTTTAACAAGAAAAGAGTTTTCTTCTGGAAATGAAAAAATACGGAGAATACTAGCCGGATTGGACTGTCCTATAGTATTATCGGAAGGATTCATTGCAGTAGGTGATGTTAATGTGTGTACAGCTCCAATTAAGGTTGACGAAGACATTTTGAAGTTTGTTCAAAGTTAAAAAAATATCATTGATGCAGATTTCGACGACAAAAATTTAATGAGTAACGCAGCTCCTGTTCCCAAATAATCTGAAATGAGGAATGTCTTGAAAATGATGTGCAGTTATTTAGACCTACATTGTAACGGGTCTATTCGCGTACCTCGAACTAATCCTCTAGGGGAATTTTTTTTTGAATATCCTTCAATTGAAAAATTTCTCCCGAAGAAGAAGACACGAACTATGGAAATCAATGCTTATATTTAAACATTAACTTTCAGAGTTGGAGAAGAGAGAGAGGTTGGAACAGTGATACTCAACGTGCGGGCCGCATGTGGCCCAACGGATCTTTCTGACTGGCCCGGTCATAGCCCGTTGCACTAATTCAATTATTTAAGAACAATGTATTAAAAATTTAGCGAGATATCCTGTCAATCAAGCAATCTCATAAACCATTTTGCTATCGAAGTCGATTAAAAATTTAGCGAGATATCCTGTCAATCAAGCAATCTCATAAACCATTTTGCTATCGAAGTCGATTAAAAATTTAGCGACATATCCTGTCAATCAAGCAATCTCATAAACCATTTTGCTATCGAAGTCGTGCTGGTTTGAATGGTGGCATAATTTTTTTTTTTTGTAACTATAATGGTTAAGGTTAGCAAATAAAAGTAGAATAGTGAGCATTTTATGGGGGAAACTAATTATTAAATAACCCTCATATTTTCCAAATGAAAAATATCTAAAGAATATCTGTTGTCTCCAGACAATTAGGATTTTTTCTATTTCTCAGAGAAAAACAAACATGAATCAACAACTTGTTCGGCTTGTCGTGTGAAAGTGCTATAGTTATAAAATGTAATTATGTTTACGCTATACCACTAACACTAAGAACAAATCTTTCACTTGTTACTTTTTTTTTAGTATCTCTCAAGACGAGATAAATTGGCTTTCTTAAAAAAAATCTTTGCAACAGAAACAAAACCTTTGGAAAGGGGGGGAGGGGGTAATTGATGAAAGGAAATCGAAATTGCCCTATAACAGTATAAAAAATGCATAAAACCTACTTTTTGTGAGCTGAGTTTGATGGATCTTAATATGGTTTTAAAATAAAGTCCAAAATAATTAATACTTTGATCAGTATTCTACTTTTTAAAAGTCCTTGGTCTTATATTGTCTCCCAGTATCCCTCATATTGCTGGCCCCTTGAAGTATTTGTCACGTGTATATGTCCCGGCGAAAAAAAAAGGTTGAGTACCTTACACCAGTGGTCTCCAACCCCCGGGGTCCGTGGATCAAATACTACCAGTCAGCACAAGAAACATTAAATTATTCCCCTTTTATTTACTGTGGTATATTTTTCTTGGGTTTGAGCTACTTTTTATGAAAATCACTTTATATTCCTTGTTAAATCACTTCATATTCCTTGTTAAATCACTTTATATTCCTTGTTAAATCACTTTATATTCCTTGTTAAATCACTTTATATTCATTTTTAGGTAAAACTCTGTTTTATTCTGTAGTCACGATTAAATACAATCAAATTAAAATTATTAAATCCAAACAGTCTAAAATAAAAACAACTAACGTCCACCCCTTCAGCGGCCCGCGGTAAAATGAACAAACGTTGACCGGTCCGCGGCGATAAAAAGGTTGGGGAACACTGCCTTACACTGTAAGGTCAAGGAGTGTGTGAGATATTAAAGTGCAAACACAGTTCTTTCAAGAAAGAAAAGGTGTTTATAGACTCCCCCAAGATACGAAACAGATGCACTGATGTTACTGGCTCGCTTTTGAAATAAGAAATGTATGGGTGTGGCACGATACTTCCTTTTGCATACAAAACACTACCTGTAACTAGGTTATATATATATATATATTGTGCTGAAATTCCCCCTGAAAGTACAAATCAATTATCTGGAAAAGCTGTGGTTCAGAACGCAAGGGCACTTTTCATTTCGTCGAATGGACTATCTTTCGTGGAAATTACTTGGAAATTTTCTAAAAGATTTAAAAAAAACTGCGCTAGTTTGTGTGTGTTAATATGTTAATGCATATATTTTTTATAAAAACTTTTAACTTAACTCGGTAGCGAAACAGCCCATGAGGGCTAAGGCCTACTGTACCCAACTCAGTACTCGTGACCTTCGGCCCTGAGGTGCATGAGCAGATGTTCCGCTCAGGTGGTCAGTCTGACGCGAAACTCCCAGTGTATAGTTCCCAAACAAGCTTGGTACTCATTTATCGACCCACTGAAGGGATGAAATGATGAGTCAACCTTGCCAAGTCCGGAGTTTGAACCTCGGACCTGTGGTGTGGAAGCGCGATGCACTAACCAATCAGCCACTGTGCTTCTAAAATTTTTTACTGTCGGAGTAAAGTTATTACTGTACTTACTTTAAGATTTTAAAAAAATCGAACTACAAGCAACTAAACACTTGTTACGCAATAATAACTTTATTGCTTATTCTCCTTTAAACGATACACAACTTTATTTATTTTAAACAATATACATACATTTGAACAATAACCAATTAAAAATTTGAGCTAGAATTTATTGGGACCTTTCTTCTTGAACATTCAGAGGATCTCCTTTCAAAGGCTTAACCTCATATCTTCGTAGTGAAATCAGACGCAATGACCAATGAGAGAGCCTCACGTGATACGCAATGAAACCATCGCAAGTGATTGTGAACCCATTTGTTGGCGTATACCGGGGGTACCCGTGTAGCCACGGTAGTCTAGTGGTCACGGTCACAAGCTTGTGACCGACGAGTCCCGAGTTCCGAGTCCTGTGCCACTGAAAACCCACTGTGTAGAGGAGCTGATGAACGTTGGATCCGTTGTGGCTCTAAATCCTTCCATTAGTGTGGTGTGGTAGCTTGTAGAGGGGTGTGCCAGCTCATGTATCGTCCTCATCTCTTGATCATGGTTCAAAGTTACGAGGGCCGTCGCCAATATTGAAATAAAAATATTGAAAGTCGCTAGCTCGACATTGGTGAAAATATTTCTGAATTGCAACTTCTTCAAATAAAACCCAAAACAGAACACAATTCAAATTCTCAATTTAATTTCGCATTTGGTCCCAAATGGTGATTAGGTCCAGCCGGTTTAATAAAGGCAAGTGATGTGAATTGACCTAACAAATGAAACAAATTATTTGGAAATAAAGCAGGTATCTAGATATAAGAATTTTCGCTCTTTCTGTGAGTGTTATGTACTATTATTCATAGGCGTATAATTATTGAATAATCTAAAATTGTTTATATTTATGGTGCATAAAAATAGTGTCCATAATATTGTACTACTGTTAAGTGATGAGGACGACACTTGAACCGGCACCGTATTCTCAACTTCCACTCCAAAGGAAAAAATATTTTACATTTCCAAGATATTTATATGAATAACTTTTCTTTCAATAAATAAATAACTATGATACATATTTTTCTCGGATTACTTTGTAAAAAAATAACAAATACTTTTTTTACATATTTTTATGTTCTAGTATATTTTAAGAAAGATGTTTTGCATTCCACTCATAGAATTGAAATTTTTGCAAGTATTTACCGTTTCAGTACTTATTTTTTCTGATGTGTGTGTGTATTAGATTTCATATAATAAATAATTGTATGAATATTAATCTGAGAAACACACAGTTTATTTCTAAAAGGATTATAGTTAATAATTCTGTTCTGGAGAGACAGAAATCAATGAAATACTAAAGATAAAGGAAACCTAAAACGCACAAACATTGGAATTCAAAAAATAGATATTGGAATTTAAAAAATGTGGTTGCTGTGTGTAGTATTATAAACATTGTTAACTTAGGACAATTTTATAGATAAAATAATTTATATTAAAGTGTGATTTATAAGCAATTTCGTGACTACAAAAAAAATTCCCCCTTTCTTTTTATAAAACTGTGCGAAATCCTGTTGAAAATAAGGGACAGAATTTCTAAATCCACACACACACATTACAAGAAAAAGGTAACTTACCTAAAATTGCATTAGCCCGGGCTGAATCTGTGTACAATAAAAAGCTATTGTCAGATTCTGGAGTCAAGTACAAATTTAAAGCTGAATTGTAGCACTTGGCAAAAAGTATAAAATTATTAAGGAAACGTGATTTTGTAAAATCTTACAAAAGAATATTTTTTTAAATATTTAATGTGACTTATATATAGAGTAAAATACACAAATAAAATTGCTTTAAGAATATTATTGCAATAAAATTTATTTAAATGCAATATTTTGGCAAGAAATGAACGTAGAATTACCTATTTTCAAAACATTCTCCTTTTATGAAAAATGCTTCTATGATGATGATGATATTTTTTGCTTGTATGTAGTTAAGACTTCTCCAGAGGGTTTGAACTAGGACTTTTAAAAAATTCACACTAGTTTCAGAGTTATCACCAATTGAAACAATTATCGGTGTTTTTTTGTTAAAATTTCTTCACTCTGATGTATTAAAATTGGAATAAATCCACTTCTAAGTTATACATTTCGAAAATCCTAGTTCAGGCTCTCCGCAGAGGTCGGAGCTATATATTGGCAAAATATTATTATTATAAAAACCTTTTCCATAAGAAGAGAATGTTTTGAAAATAGGTAATTAATTATATGTTAATTTTTTGCTAAAATATGAAATTTAAATAATTTTTTATTGTAATAATATTTTTAAAACAACTTTATATTGCACATTCTAATTTTAAAAATTGCCCTAAGTTTTAAAAATATATATATTGTTTGTATACTTTTTTAACACCCTTTTATAAGCTTTACTTGTATGCAACGGAATCTCTTTGCACTTTATTTTTACCCTCTTTAAAAGGTCAGATCAATTCGAAATTTTGCTCACCTGTCCATGACCACGATGACGATACAACAATTTCGTAATTTTGTTCCATTTTCCTGATCAGGATCATCAGGATTAACGATTTCCCACACACATTTCCAGATTCCATCCCGCATCTGGCGAATAATTTCAGATCCCATTTCCAGATTTGGCGGCAAAAATATTAAGTTACAGCTTAGTTTGATTAATTATGAAATGGTGTTTGACTCTTAGTTTTTTTAAACTAAAATTGTTTGTTTCTACGCTTCATGATTCCGATCGTAGTCGGATACCTTAATATTAAAATAACCATACAGTAGGTGTATTACGGTATACAACTTCGTTTGGATCCATGATTTTAAAAAAGTGCATAAATGAATAACTTTTATGATATTTAGTGCCACTTAGATCAGAATACATGCATAAAATTGTTTTTAAGGACATTATGACAAAAAAATTTATATAAATACAATATTTTGGGAAAAAATTAATTTAGAATAATCTTTTTTCAAAATGTTCTCCTTTTATAAAAAAATGCTTCTATAATAACAATAATTTAGTTGGATAAAGTAAAGACTTCTCCAGAGTGTTAGTGTAATGAACTAGATTTTTGAAAAATTCACATTTTCAGAGTTACCACCACTGAAATAATTATCGGCGTATTCTTCTTAAAATTTCTTTCCTCTGTTGTAGTAAAATATGGATAAACTCACTTATAAGTTATATATTTCAAAAATTCTAGTTGAGCCTCTGTACAAAGTTCTGAGCTATATGCAGGCAAAATTATTATAATAGAAGCATTTTTTTTATAAAAGGAGAATATTTTGAAAATGGGTCGTTCTATGTTCATTTTTTATCAAATTATTCTATTTAAATAATTTTTTATTATAATAATATTCTTAAAACACTTTTCAAGAGGTTTTCTAATCTAAGTGACACTAATCATCATAATTATTATCCATTTATGCGCTTTTGCAAAATCAAGGTTCCGAACGAAGTCTGATATCTTAAGATAAATACTACAGCTACTTGTATATTAAACATTACAGTATTAAGATACATTCCACAGAAATTCTAGGAATTTTTTTTTGTATTTGTCTATAAAATATTTCTAAGGTTAAAATAAAACTAAAGGAATAAATAATTTTAAATGTAATTTAAAATGTAAATATAACTATAAGTATATCTAATTTGGAAAAATGAATATTCTGGATAAAAAATCTATAATAATAAACTATTACTCTCTCTCTTCAAAAGTATTTATTCCTTACAATTAATTTTTTTTACAAATAGCCATAAATAAAATGAATTGGGTATTTTTGTATTAAACAGCATTTAATGAAATTTTTATAATTTTTTTTCTGAATTTTTGAAATAAGAAACTTGTTACGTTGTATATAAAGAAAAATAATATTTCTCGTTACTGAGAGTTGTATATTACTTTTTTCCGAATGAGTAACTTTTATAATATTGAATTTAAATTAATCTCTTTTGCCATAAATATTAGTAGTTGTTGCTTTATTTCTTAGTTGTATTTCTATTTCTAGAAAATTTGCTTCAAAAATGTTGCTATTTTCCTGTATTAAATTAAGTAATTCGGGATAAAAGTTAGAGTAATTTAAAGTTTCTTTATACAAATGGCTATATTAATAAAATTAATCGTGTGTTTTTGTATTAAATAGTATTTAACGAGATTTTTTTTTATAATTTATAATTTTTTCTGAATTTTTTGAAACAAGAAATTTGTTACGTTGTATGTAATTAAAAGTAATATTTCTGAATATCTGAATCTATTTATCTATTTCTGAAAAATAATATTCTGAATCTTCTTGTCTTTCCTTTTGAAATACAAGAATTCTTTCGGGGGCTTTTTCAAAAATATTTAATTATGTAATCCAAAGAAAATAAGTTCATACAGAAAAATGAATACATTGTTCAAATTTAATCGAGTATCATTTTACGAAAATAACTTCGAAAGTAAAACGTTTCAAAATGTTTTCATTAGAGTAATGCTAATGAGAGTAGATTTTAGATTAATACAATATGTTTTTTTGTTGTTGTTTATTCTGTTTCATTAAAAAATCTATGATATATGTTTTAGGGGTTATTGCGAAAGCAGTTCTTGTTTGATCTTTAACAGATACATTACGATGTTTTACAAAATGAACGATGTCGATAGATTGAACAATATTTGACAACAAAAGAACAGTAGGAAATTATGTTAAAAAGAAATTCGTGATTTTTCGCAATAATTATTTGTTTGAAAAGAAAAATTCTAGAAAATTTTTCGGAAGAAAAAAGGACACTTATATGAAAATGTAGAGTTTCTTTTTATCGAAGTTGAATAAGCAGTTATATCAGTAGCAATTATACAATTTCGGAAATAGAAGAAAGAGATATAAGCATATTATGTGTGTAGTATGTTGAACTTATCCTTTCATTATGTTGTAAAAACATTTTCTTACTTAATTTTTCATTGACAGAACTACATGAAGAAAATTTATTTATGCATTTTAATAAAGCAAGATACTCTTTAGAAATCTGATTGAAAGTATTATTATTTAAATTTATTCATTTTAATTTATTTTTTCATAAACGTCGCATTTAAGAAAAAATACGAATAAAACTGACGATGGATGTCGTAATTTGATCTATGTTGAAGTGACGACGACAACACCTGAGACGGATTCCCACTCTCCAAACTTCCACACCATGCCAATGTGCAGACCGAACTTGTAAAAAAATTGACGTGTATCAATCAAACTGCACGACAACTCGAAGAAGTATAAGGTCTCGAACACACAAATATACTGTTTCAATGTCAATCATGAGCTCATGATCATAAATGACAGTCACCAGTGGCGTAACGTACACCCCACAACCCCCTCATCGCGAGGGGGCCAGGATTCTAGGCAGTCCAAATCCTGATTGATGCTATGTACGGTTTGGTGGCCCAAACCTGACTTTTCAAGGGCCCTAATCAGTGGGGTAATGTACAACCAACTGGCGTAGCTAGTCGTGAGAGAGCCCTATATAAAAAATTCCTTAGGGGCCCTGTTTCGGGTTCCTTAATATTCTACACATTTTTTTTAAACATGTTGGGGCCCATGTAGCTTGGGGGCCTTATATTATTGATACAGTTGATACGGTGGTAGCTACGCCCCTGGTATAGCCCCGCATTGCCGCGGGCCCCTGAATTTTAGGGAGTCCAAAATTTGACTGACGCTTAGTACACAATCCTTTGTACGATCCAGCTTGGAGCACAACACCAGACTTTGCAGAGGAACCTAATATTCTCCGTTACGCCACTGACAGTCACTTAGTCATTTTGAAAATAGATGTTAAAAAATACTGCTGTTTTCTCAATTTTTTGGTTGAAAGTTCATGAGTGCTCTTTTTTTCAAGGATGCCATATTGTGTTTTTTATGAATAAAAAATAATTAAAAACATCAAATGTTTTTAAAATTAAGAGGACACGGTACCCTGTACACAATTTCTTTTACTTAGATAGTTATAAGAATAAAATTACATGCACTGTATTCGAACACATCTTTAATAAACATTTCATAAGCAAAATACTATTTTTAAACAACCAATAATTTTAAATTTTTAAAATTATTTAAAGTTATTAAAATTCCTACTACTTTTACAAATTTCAATATTTTTGATCCATTTTTTTCTGATATTCCTGGAAGTATTTCCCACAATTCTGTGCATGGGATTAGTATTACAAGTGATAATTTTATTTTTAGAATTTTTTTCTCTTAGACACTATAAAAACAGTAAAAAAACAGCTATATCTAACTTTATAGATTTCTAAAAAAATAACTGTTCCTCTAAATACTTATTCCATGCACAGAATTATCAAACATATTAATTAAAAGAACCAGAAAAAGTTTCAAAATTTTATAGTGAATATAAAAAAAGCCTTAGCATTTCAAACACATGATCATCATAAAAAATAAGAAGCTGAGAAAAAACAATTTAAAGTTTTTGAAATAAAAAAAATAATTGAAAGAGCTAAAATATAGTATCCATTCTAATATATATTAAAATTCAAGTTGTACTAAGCATTTTTAATGCAAAATTCATGCTGAATTAGCACATATTAAAAAGGAAATAAATTAAGATTAAATGGAATGAAGTGATACAAAACAGGGAAAAAAACATATATCTATCTTTATAGATCTTTTAAAAAATAGCTCTTCATATAAATCCTTAAACTATGCACAGAGTCATCAAACATTTTATACAAAACAACCAGGAAAAGTTTTAAAGATTTATAATGAATACAAAAAAAGCCTTAGCATTTTAAATATATGATCACGATGAAAAATATAAAGTCGTGAAAAGCGTTTAAACTTTTGAAAGTCAATAAAATACATGAAAGAACTAAACCTTGGCCTTCATTCTTACATATATTACAATTTAGGTCATAGTCAATAGTTTAAGACAGTAATATATTCTAAGTTATTAAATATTATTAAATAAATATATTAAAATTAAATGTATTAAAATATATATAAAATATTACAATATATATATATATATATATATATATATATATATATATATATATATATATATATATATATATCAAATGCACTAACCAATTGTTTTGAAATTATAAAACTTTCATTTTATGTTCATATTATAATTGTAAATAAATATTATTAAAAACCACCCCGTTCATATGTGATTCTTTTTTAATGAATGAGGCGTTTCGCCGCTTTTTTGCTAACGCAATTTTTTTCCGAGCAATTGCGTACACTGCCAATCTTTTCCTTTTCCTCTGATAAACTCTACGGTAGTCTTGCCAAACAGCCAACATTTTTACTCTTTATTTGAAGCAAGCCCATTTTCTTTTTGCAAATTTTCTAATGATTTTTTGTTCCAAAATTGAATTCACAAACTGCATCACAAACAGCAATAGTTACTCGATGCAGTGTCGCTGACGTTTCTTTTGAACATTTACCCCATATGATGCTGTGAAGGCTCTCGTTTGCATTTTGTGTCACACATCTTATGCATCTTTGAAGGAGTTCATTTGAAGCTAATCTTGATACATTGGCATAATTTTGGCTAAATGAGTTTCCTTCAAGGGTGTCTTCACATGCTTCACGTGAGGACCCGGTACTTTACGAGCAAGAGCAGCCTGGAAAAAGCACCAAGAATCTTTTCCAGTCGGACATTTAAAATGTTGAGGTTTTTGGTCTGTTGATATACTATGAAACAATGTTGCATAAATTGCAGTTTTCATTGCTTCTACGTCACCTTTGTTCGAGCGAATCGCATTTTGATAGTAACGTGACAATTTTTTAACTGTCTCTTCCTTTAAACTGCCACGGGATTTCCCTCCCAAGGAAACACCTCTTGCCCGCTATTCTTTAACAGCTTTTCGTGAAGATGTACCTAGCCCAGTGTTTCTCAAACTGTGGGGCGCGCCCCCTGGGGGGGTGCGTTAAACGTACAAGGGGGGCGCGAGCATATCGAAAATAAAAGATTTAAAAAAATTTATTTACTGGAATGAAGTAAAACAAAATACTTTTTCTGACATAATAAAAAAATACACATTTACACTGATATAATTTATATATCTGCGATATATTACGTCATAAAAAATTAAAGCTTCTACTTCTATTACGGTTTCTTTTCAAACCAAAATGAGAAAAAACAAAACCCAGATCCATAATCGAAAAAAAAATTTAGGAAAATACAAAATTCATCACTGTTATATTATTGTCATCAGCTGTAGGCAGCAGAATGTAGTTGCTGCGGTTTGACCTTCGAACTTACTTGTACAGTTAGTTACGTCCCTGCTCTTATGTATTTGTTTTTTCATTTAGGGAATTGCAAATAAACTATTTCTGCTGCGATTTTTTCCTTGTAAAATATTTTTATGATTTTTGGAAAAGCACAGAGAGCTCTTTGAAGGATTACTTGGCCAAGATTTATTTCAATGAGTTATTCCCAAACATATAAAAAAGCATAATGAAAAAAACGTTTTACACAATTTTTTTTGAACATCCATATTGTAATGAATACCCTTTTATTCCGGAGCTGTCACGCCGAGCACAGAGTGCACGAAATCGGTAATTCTGGCAAAACTGTTTAATTGTTACCAATGGCTCTGAGACACTATCCTCCTGTTTGACAGTCTTAACGTGTAAACTAAAATATATTTGTCACATATCTTCCTCTTTTTTGGGAGTGACAAACGCTTTTTTACAATCTTAAGGTACTTGTTTTGACCAAGTTCCAAGTGTGATAACTTTTTTCCGAAATATTTTCTGTGTTCATGAAAGTAGGTGAGTATATTTTCTCTTAATTAAATTATTCACTGGAATTACTATTTTTATTGTGGACTATAAAAATAATTATAAAAAAAAGATTGGGGTGGCTCAATAACCCCACTCGGCCATTAGTATCGAGTGCGTGCCTGCTCCAGGTTTAAAGCATGTTGAAGTCTTTTCACTTTAAATATTAAAAATAATACAATTATTTCTCATCGGAATTTTATATTATTGTTCATTATTCAACATCAATTCTAAATGCTAATTCTGTGAGGCTTAAAATTACAGTTCGCTTAAAACTAATTATAATTTGAGCAATGATTTAAAAAAATCATTTTACATTTTTGTAAACATTGTTGCGCACTTGGCTTTACTCTTCTTAAAATTCAGCGATTATATCAATAATGTTTTATTTTCTTATAAATGAACTCGTGCAAATAGCGGGTACTTCAGCCGGTATACTTTTAATGTATCAGTGTGGCACAGAGTATTTTATAACTAATTAATTAATGCTAAATTAATAACAAGTTTAAAAAGTATTAGCGACTTCCATGGGCTTGTCTTACAGAGCAAATTTTTCAAAGGAATGCTTATATATATGATTAGAAATTGACCCACTGAGTTCTTTCTAAAAAAAGCTGATATCTATATTTTGTCTTCTAGGCAGCCACCGCATTTTGCAATATGTTCCAATTTAAAAATAAGAGAAAGGAAAAATAACATAATAATTATCCTATTACTTAATATTTTTTTTACTTAAAAGCAACATATACAAAATTTAATACTTATGTCATGAATTTGTACGGTGTATAATTAAGATTATTGCTTTAGCGTAAAAAAGTGCATTATTATTGCATTCAGTACATTTTTAATGTATAAGGGGGGCGCGATAAAAATTGTGATTGATAAGGGGGGCGCCAGTATTGAAAGTTTGAGAAGCACTGACCTAGCCTCTTGCTAACATGGTTTTTGCACTTTTCTTCCTTTATTTTATCTCAGGACCATAAACTTCCTTAGTATTTAAATATTGATATGTTTTTGCATCACCATCTGACAATAGTGTCGTGTATCGAAAACCATTATCTTCAGATCTTTGCCATAATTTAAGAGCAGCCTCTTGTTCCGTGGCATAAGATGATCCTACGTGATTGATAGCACATGAAGATATATGGCCTTCTCTCTCATACCACACATGAAATTCTGCTGAATTTTCTCCCAAACCAGATTTTAAGTGTTCACATTCAATGCAGCGTTTCGACATAATTTCAAAATCCATGACAAATCCAGTAAGAAGGTCAATCACGCAACCTACACCTATTTGAGATGAATGTCCCCGAGTCAACCAAGTATCATCAAAAGTAACATCTATATCAGTAATGGCACTATTATTTTGATAAGCACTTTTCACCTGACTTCGAACATCATTCAAGCTTTTTTCTGTAGATCTAACCGAAGATTTACATAACTTTTTTTATAGATATATTGAATGTTCTGCTTGAGGGTAAATCCATATTCATTAACATACAAAATTTTTCCATAGCTAAATAGCCTTCCCAAAACTTAAAAATGATTGCACCATGCGCATGTTTATGTCGAATGATTGGTTTTCATTACCTTCACTGTCAGAAATTCGTCTGGATGTAAAGTTACTTGATTTAATTATATCGCAAGAAGTGCAAAATACAGAGATTTTTCTGGAAAATCCCAAGCTTTTCACCACTGTCAATTTTTAGTGAATACGATTTGCAAACATCACACAATAATTTTTTTTAAAAGTCCTTTTAAAAACTGTACATCCATTATCACATAATAAGGGGCTTCAGAATTTTCACAACAATTTAAATCGTTCAAGCAGCTGTCTTCTAAAGTTTGGCACATGTCATATTTCTTTCTGGTAATGCTGAGGAAATAAAAGTTTTATCTTTTCTGGAAACATCAGTTTCATGACTGTAGTGTTCACTGCACCATCTCTTGTTAGCTTTTTGTTTACTAACAAGACTCGATCGCTTTTGTCTAGGCATGATGAATTAAAGTTTACTTATTAATAAAACGATATTCAAACGAATATTTAAAATTATAAAGAAATAAATTGATTATATAATTGGCTTTGAGAGAAAAAAGCCTTTAGTTTTGTACTAATGGTCTTAGAATAAGAAAAAAGGATGCAAAGCAAAACGGAATAACGTTTCTCTCTTGCATGAAAACAATCGAAATTGTTTAGGCTAGGAGGATAGCGTCTGCATAAGAAGCAGACGGCATGTCTTTTAGTTTCAGTTTCGCTTCAACACACTGTCAAAAAAATTTAAATAACTCGCAAAATAATGCTGCTAGAGCTACCAAATTTTATAAACATATTTAAAAAGTCACACAACTAAAATAAGGCAATAAAAAAATTCATTAAAATCGTCATTTTTACGGTAATGTGTCCTCTTAAAGATACGAAACAATTTGAAATTGAAGGTTTAAAGAAATCAATTGTCAATAAGATAAGGGTTGTAATTCTAAAATGCGATTTAACAGATATTCAGGTTTTCACCTAACTTTTCTATCTCATGGAGAGAAGAAATACACCAAAATCTCTGAACCTCAAAATTACATGTTTTGCTTTCCGAAAAGTTCACACGAGAAATCTAAATTCACGTGACATTTGTTATGTCTAAACTGCACCTCCGAGAATTGGTGACTCAGACTTAATTACACAAGCATTACAACTGTCGTAGATCAACCAACAGAACATTTTGATTCGCGTTATTTATTTTACTTTTTTCCTGAGATCGAAACGGAGACAGGAAGACAATGACTGTTTACATTTAAAATGTTTAGACTCGTATTCGCATTGGTTACTGTGGTTTTCATTGTCTTTCACCTTTTCATTGTTTTAAGGTTAAACAAAACTAAACTTATATGAATCGAGCATGTTAGGGAGAGAGAATAAAAAGTGTTCCTTCTTATTCCGGAATGTGTCGAATAGTTTCTCTTGAAGACTGTTTCTCTAGTAAAAAGAGCTATTAAATACAAACATATTTTGAAAATTAAATTTTCGTAAACAACAAAGAGATTGGATTTTAACTTTATTTTAATGTAAATCACTTTACGAATAAAATCAGGAGCTTCAATTTCCCTTTTCAGAAATGAATAATGTGATAAACACGTTATTCTCTTTTGCATTGAAATCATAATATTTATATCATTTTTAATACCTTAGCATCAGTTATGTTTAAGACAGGCCCTCTGGGTGGCGTAGTACGTTTAGTGCTGGCCGATGTGCTAAGTCGATGGATTTTCCTGATGCAGAATATCGACAGCGTCTATGCATTATGATAATATGGCATGTTGAAAATCAATTGAGTGCCAGTTTGGGGTGCTTTCAGAAAAATTAAATTCCTAGTACATGTTCACATCGTCAGAGCTCAGGTGCCTTCTTCTGAGGAAGAAAACTGGGCGTCAAAATAACTTGTAACGATTGTTATATCACCTATATAAGGTGCCCTACTAAAGAGTGATAACAACTCCCGGGGAATGCACTAGGTCGGCAATGGTATTACCAACTCACCATCCCTCTGGAGGAAAAAAATGTTTTCAATAAAGAAAAGAGTCCTTATTATTTCAGGCGTAACATGTTTTGTTTCTGATACGTTTAATGAAATTGATTGAGCAACAAATATTTCATTTAGATGAAATTTGCTGTATAAGTTAATACAAGTATTTCATTATTATTACAGATTTTAAATGCTTATATATATATATATATATATATATATATATATATATATATATATATATATATATATATATATATATATATATATATATATATATATATATATATATATATTAGTGATGTAACGGAGATAATTAGGGCCTCCTGTAAAGACAAGCTTTAAGCCCCAAGCCCAAATATGTGCTTGGAATCAATCAGAGTTTGCCCCCCGCAATGTGGGGGTTAGGGGGTTGTACATTACGCTCTTCTTATATATATATATATATATATATATATATATATATATATATATATATATATATAGTTGACTTATATTCTTAACTTTGAGAGAAGTATTGTTATAAAGTTATACCAGAATTGTGTGTGTTGGAATTACGTGATTTGTGACAATGTGGAAAATTGCATATGACAAATAAGGCATGTTAACATGTGTGACAAGGATTTCGATGGAACATCTGGAGTTATTAAGATACACGTTGGCCTAATTAAGTGGAGACAATTCGTGAGTACTTAATGAGAAATGTTTTTTTATACTGAGTTATGAAAACTTTTAAATACTTTCAGTGTTTGGCAGAATGCATCATTTACGGATGCCAAAATTGAAAACAAGTTATTGGACCATATTGGAATGCGGTTGGTCACATCTTTATGTTAAAAGTTCAGGAATGGAAAATAAAAAGGATGACTTGGTAAGCGTAATCACAAAATATTTATTGATAAAAATACTAATTATTTATTCAATAATTAGTTTTTTAGTGTGTTTTGTTCCCGAAAATCGACAAAATCAAAAGGAGCATGATACAAGAATGGTGAACTTTCGACCCTGGACCCCCCGCTTGAAAAATTCCTGTGTGCGCCACTGCCACGAAACTATAAAATGTTTACAGAAATGCCATAAAAGGCAATGTACCAGACACAAAATATATGTTTAATACATTCTTTCATTTTAATATATTGTTCTGAAATTAGAAAAAAAATTTAGGTGCAAGACACGGCCTCTCATAAATCCTCGATGGGCCACAGGCTGAGTATCATTGTACTATATATTGAGAAATGTATCGACTTCAAAGCATTTCAGTTTTACAGACATGAAGAAATGAACCACCTTAATACTTCTGAGACTCATTCTGAATTTTCTGTAATTAAGTATTGATGGGAGGCTAGAAATTGCCCCTTGCTTTCTAGAAATTTTTATACGAGTCCCTCCCTTGACCGGATAAGGTGAAACTCCTTCGGTGGGGAGTGTCAAAGGATTGCCGCGCTTTTCTGAGTTCAGTGAACGTATAAATTTCACGATTTGCAGAATTGCGCGATGGAGATTGTCCAATCAGATGCGCAATTTAAAGGGCAGTGAATAGTCCGGCTCCAGGATTTTGGTGTGATGGCGTTCAGAATAAAATGGAACGCCCCTGAATTTTCAGCAGAGGCTCTCTCCCAAAATTCCAGCACTCAGACGTAGAGAAATCGGCACCCCAACCGGCACTGTCCTGGCCAACATTTACTCCTCCCTTCAAAGCTAAGTTTTCATTCATTACTGTTTTTCTAAACCTAAATTTTTACTTATGTTTCAATAAATTTAACTGTATCTTAAACGAAATGAGTAATTCTATTTATTTAACATTGCCCGTGAGGCGATTTACGAATACCGATCCTGGGTTACTCAAACTAATAATTTATTATTATGGCCTCGCATCAGTATACAATTGAACATCTCGATGTTTTTTGTTCCTTTAGGACAACTTTCAAGCATTTGGCAAGCATTATAGATAAAAATTCTTAACTGAACTTTCTTAGTAAAGTAATTATTTTGTTAGTTTTCAATTTTTCAAAAAAAATGTACCTACAAATATAATTAAATTGTATTATATAACCTGAATTAAATTAACAAAGCTTACATGCAGTTTGAAGCATATGCACTACTAAATGTATGATTCTACATTGGAATAGACCACAAGCACATTGTACAGTAAGAAATATATTTTTTGCTTAAAATATATCTTTATAATTTGCAAGACTCAATACTCAATATTTTCTCAGAAAATACTTTTACTAAGGTTAATTGTAACCGGTTCTATTCGGGCTTCCCCTAATCCTCTACGGTAAAATACTCTTTTTAACTGTTATTTTAGTTAAAAACCGCTTTCCGTAGCGATGACTTAGTTCTTTGTAAATGCAAGCTTCTATTTAAGGGCTAGTCGTGGAGAAGGCGGTGGGATAATTGAAAATTGAGTATAAGAAGAAAACATAGTGTGAGCGACCGGTGGTAGCACTTAGTATTGTTAATCCAAGAAGGAAAGATTAATCAAGTGTTGAAGCAAGGGCGCTCAGGAGAATAGATAAGTTTTCATACTTCTATTATAGTGATGCGAGGCCATTAAATTATATTTTCAATCTAAATAAACCCAGGCTCAAATTTACTTATTCGCATCATGGCCAATGTTAAATCAACAAAATTCAACTAGATTAATTACTCAATGATTAGACGATCATTATATAATTTACGTTATAATTAAATTTATTTTTTTGCACAGTTAAAATTTTACATTGACAATAAAAGAAAACAATAAGCGAAAACTTAGCTTTAAGAGGAAAGGACCGGAGAGTTGCATGGCCTGTGTCAATGGCAGGTAGCAACTGACTTCGCACCTCTACATGATAATTGGGGTGAATTTAGGAGGAAAGGAATCTACCGAAAGTGGCACGCGTCTCTTTAAATAGTGAACCGAATCACCCACAAATTCTTGGGCAGGACTTACTGCTGTCTTCCAAACTGAGTCTCTCTCTCTCAATTGGATATTTCCAATCGCGCAGAGTTACATTTTATAAAATTCATGGGAATTTCGACTCCAATAGGGGACCAAGAATCTTTGACATACCCTTTTCGGAAGAATGTAACGACATCCGGCCAAGGGGGCACATATAGAAATTACCAATAAAAGGGATTCGTCCAGCCTCTTATCAATAGTTAGATTAATAAGTTTGATTGCTCCACAGGTTTAGTTATTAGAGTGCATCCTTAGCTATTTCTATCAAATCTAATAAGGGAAAAAGGAAACAACTTGAGAAATGTCTGATTCTTACTCGAACCCTCTCACGCCCGTGATCGAAAGATTGTGATATAATAATCAAACAAAACTCGAAAAGTATAAATATCAAGATTTTTAATATTATTTTTTACCTTTTACAAGTGTTATACATTACAAAACTGTTACGATTGGGGAGAATTTCTGATAATAAAAATTTCACTTCATTACAATTAAACTTTCTAGACATTTTCCACTACTTGTAATTTTTATTTATGTCACTACATCAGTGGCGCACACAGGAATTTTACAAGGGGGGGTCTGGGGTCGAAAGATCACCATTCTTGTATCATACTCCTTTTGATTTTGTCGCTTTTCGGAAACAAAACAGTAAAAAACTAGTTTTTGAATAAATAATTAGCATTAATTAATAAAATTAATCATTAATAACAAATATTTAATTAAATTTTACGAACTATATACTTAGAATTATAATTAATCGGAAAAAAATCAAGGGTTTTGGGGGGGGGCTAAGACCCCCTGAACACCCCCTGTTACGTCATCAGTGCACTGTAGCGCCATCTGTAAAAAATTTGTAAAGGTAGACATTGTCTAGCTGTACCCCAACAAAAGCGGGTGCACGAATAAAGTAGGCTTAGCGTTGCGAAAAAGACTGATTTTTTATTCTTTAACCAGTTTTACAGTCCACACAAATATTGACGAAACATTGGTCCTACGAAGCCAAAGAAAATGGGTAAAAAATTGGAAAATAAAAATAACTCCAACGTAGCTACTGAAGAAAAATTGAATCGTTTAAAAGATTCAATCAAAGGAACTTTAACTAGGTTAGAGGCTTAGAGGCTTTTACCTCGGAGAAGACAGTGTCAAAGGATACTAGTGTCACTCTGAAATCGAAATTAAACTCAAAAAAATTGAGCAATTACAGATAAATCTAGATAAAATAGCTGAGGATTATTGTGAAATAGAAATTTTCGAAAGCTTGGAAATCATTCAGCTGGACATTGAAGATGTAAATCAACGGATCGAGACAACAGAGGTAAGTCTCAAACTTTTAATGTATTCTTTGAAAAATTCTGAAAATGTAAACATTAATTTAAATGACAATGGTAAAAATAGTATCCGCTTACCTCAAATTCCATTGCCAGAATTTTCTGGTGTAATAGCAGAATTTTCTAATTTCCAAAATCAATTTATTAATTTAATAAGTAATAATGAGCAATTGAATGATTCGCAAAAACTATACTATCTTTTCGAGCATCTCTAAAAAGAGAAGCAAAGCTATTGGAGTCGCCTAGCGATAGTTTCGATTCTCTCTTTTCAGCATTAGAAGATCGTTACGAAAACAAACGGCAGTTGATAGATTCTCATGTCCTTGAGATAATTAATTATGAAAAAATTTATAGCGAATCAGCCAAAGAACTTCGCGCTTTAATTGATTGTATCAATAGAAACATTAGGTCACTTAAAGTTTTGAAATATGAGCAGAATGATCTATCAGATATAATTTTAATAAATATAATTCTTCAAAAATTGACAAAGAATCTAGAAAACAATTCGAACTTTCATTGAAAACAGCAGAAGTTCCAACATTTGATTCTATTATGAAATTTTTAGAAAAGAGAAGTGCCGTGTTAGAAAACATTACTCGCATTCCTAGTACTAAAATGATCCATAAAAATACTGCAATGTCAACTAAAGCCAAATCGCTGGTAGTTAATAGTAAAAAAATAACTGTTAAACCTTGTATTCTATGTCGAAATTCTCATCCTCTTTATAAATGTATTGCATTTCAAAATATGTCTGTGGAGTGCAGAAAGAAATTTGTTAGCAATAACAAACTTTGTATAAATTGCCTCAGACTTTATTCTGGTGCCTGCATGTCTAAATACAAATGCACAGTTAGTGGTTGCAAAGGATTACATAATTCATTGCTTCACGATTCTGCTGAACTTTACTCTGCAGTTAAAAATCAAACTGTAGGGGAAAGGGGGATAGAGACCCCCCATTTCGAATACTACTCGGTTTGAAGGTCAGCCAGAAGTTGCGGTTTTGACTTATGGAAATAAATGTGTTTTATTAAATACATTCATGATTTTCGTTAAAAGTGCTGAGGGATATAGAATTAAGTTAAGAGGATTATTAGATAATGCGTCTACGATATGCGTTATGAGAGAAGACATAGCAAGAAAGTTGGGATTTAAATTTAGGTCTGCAAACCAATCTATAACAGGCATTAACGGAATTACGCAAGCCTCGAAATATTCAGATAATATTGAAATTTCAAATCGGGATTATACTTTTGCACACAATGTACAATTTTCACTTTTACCTAAAATTACCGATGCGATTCCTGTATCGAAATTAAATATATCAGATTTAAATATTCCAGCTTCAATTGAGCTGGCTGATTCTAATTTCCATATGCCAGGTCAAATAGATATATTGATAGGAAGTGAACTATTTTTTGAAATTTTAAATCCAGAACAACATTATTTGCAGGAGGGAAATGTAATTTTACAAAATACAAAATTTGGCTACTTAGTCACAGGTACCCTTCCTCTGTCACAACAACAAGCCAATTGTTGTTTAAGGTATCCGACTACGTTGAAAACGTCAATTTTGGCGAAAAGTTCGATTTTTATTTTTTGGCTAAATATTAAAATTCAAACGATTTGCTTTCTAAAACTGTTCTTGCTTTGTTAGTACGATAATTAGAAAAAAAGTTACAGCATTTTTAAAACAAGTCATATTCATCAAAAACAACCGGAAGCTGCGATTTCGAAACCGGAAGTCGTATTCTGTATTCATATTTTGTGTATTTTTATGTAACTTTTCATCTGAAATTGAATAATTTTACTTGCAGAATGATCTATCTTTTAGCCCCATTGTTTTAGTATTGAATTTTGTTTTGAAGAAGTGGCAACGATCATTCTGATTTCATTTGAAAGTATTGCTTGTTTACGTTTTTGCTGTGGCTTTTCTTGAATCATTTTGCTAAAATTCTTTCTATTTTTCTCACGTAATTTAACATTTAAAGTATTTTAATATTACGTAAAATAATCTCGTTACTATTCGATATGGGAAATCGCAAGAATAAATCTCGTTCGCAAAAGCGAAAATTTATTGGGAATCGTTTTACAGAACGTACCAAGCCATTAGATGTACCAACAGTAAGTGAGCAGAAGTTGAAGACCACATCTGTCTCTTTTGAAAATATTCCATCTAAAGATGATAAAATGTCGGGGAATCGAATCTTTAATGTGGAAATTCTACGTACTGTATTCAATTGTTTGTGTTGTCCCTCCTGTTTGTCAGTGAATCTTCAGTTGACAGAAGATTCAATCTTTGGATTATCTTCAGGTATGACTTTGAAGTGCAAAAATTGTATGTTTGTGTATGCTTTTCAAAGTACAAGAAAAGCAAATAAAATGAACGACATAAATTTGCAGTTTGTGTGGGGAATGAGAATAATTGGAAAAGGCCATTCATCTTCGAAGAAACTGTGTGCCAGTTTGAACATTCCTTCACTGTCAAAAAGCTGCATACAGATCTTGTGAAAAAAATTATTGAATGTTGCTTCTGTCGTATCAAAGAATGCTATGATTGAAGCTGCTGATGAAGTAAGAAAACTGAAAAACACTTCAGATGTTGCGAATGTGGAGTTTCAGTCGATGGTACATGGCAAAGACGGGGACATTCATCGTTAAATGGTTGTGTCGCTGTTCTTTCAATTGACACAGGCAAAGTCCTGGATTTAGATTATGTCGAAATGGTGCAGAAAACTGTAACACATCAAAGAGTTCAGAAAAAGTAAACATATAAAGAAACACCAATGCTCGTGCAATCATCAGGGATCAGCTGGAAGCATGGAGCCTGTCGGAGCATATAGACTATTTGAGCGTTCCCGTGAAACCAGGAAACTTCAATATGTAGAATTTTATGGTGATGGCGACTCAAAAAGTCATTTAGCTGTTAAAGATATCTATGGAATAGATAGCGTAAGAAAATATGAGTGTATAGGGCACATTCAAAAGAGAGTGGGCAAAACTGAGAATTATAAAAACTAAGAAAAAGGACTTGGAGGTAAGGGTAAACTTTCTGACTCATTTATAGACAAAATTCAGAATTATTATGGTATTGCTATTAGAGCAACATTGGTAATTTGGAAGAAATGCAAAGGGCTGTGATTGCAGCCTTTTATCATTGTTGTTCCGGTAAAAGCAATCCCATGCATGGCCAGTGTCCATTGGGCTGAGAGCTGAGAGCGAGCACAATCTGCTGGCAAAGTGTTTTACGACAAAAAATGCTGGTCTTCCCAAGAGTATTATTAACAAAATTAAGCCGACATATCTTCAGCTATGTGATCAAAATCTTTTGAGGAAATGCCTTCACGGGAAGACTCAGAATGCAAATGAGGCATTCAACGGATGTCTGTGGAACGTAGTTCCAAAAGAAATATTTGTAGAACTTCAAACATTTTCTCTGGGATCTTATATAGCTGTAATAACCTTTAACAAAGGTTTTAAAGGGCTATTGTCTGTATTAGAAGCCCTAGGTATAAAAATTGGGTCTTACACTTTACGAGGTTATGCAGCCATTGATCAAACTCGTACCGAGGACTCAAAACGACACTCTTTGCCCAGTGCAAAAGTTACAAGAAAAAAATTCGAGCTATTAAAAAAGAGAAAAGTTGTTAATACTGAAAAACATGAAGGTGTAACATATAAATCTGGAGATTTTAGGTAATATTATTTATTTTTGTAATAGTTATGTCTTTTAAATTCTTTAAATGTGTTTTTCTCAAAACTGTTTTTTTTGATAAAATGTCGTAACTTCAAACATGATATCTTAAAATCTAATAAAGGTACATAAGTGAAACTTTGTACAAGTGTTTTTGAATACATATTCTAGAGAATGACCTATGGACTTAGTAAAATAATAATAATTAGTATTATTATTGCTCATGTTTTTATTAAGAAACAGAAAAAATTTGTCGAAAAGTGATATTAGTAAGTTCGATTCATGATAACTTTTGACTCAAGTTAACAAACTTAAATATAATAGGTCATTCTCTAGTAAGATGGTCAAGAAGTAAATTGCAATGAAAAACTTTGAAATGTGTAGATTTTTTACGAAGTAGGAGTGTTTGAAAAAATATTAAAATTTTATTAAAATTTCTGTAAAATTTTTAAATTTATTAAAAAGTGTGTTCCGGTATTTAATTTTAACTGAAATTTTGTATGTTATTAAGAAAAATGAATCTTATAATGCAACAAGATTTTTACATTTTGCAGTTTTTCAAAAAAAGTTCTCCGAACGTAGTCGGACACCTTAATAAGTGAACCAAGCTTAGATATAACAGTAAAGAAATTCTTTGAACTGGAATCACTTCCAGATGATTCTAAGGAAATAAAAAGTGAAGAGGAAGAGTTTATTGTGAGGAACATTTTGTTAGTATCTATAAAAGAGATAAAACGGGAAGATTTATAGTTCGGTTACCCATAAAGGAAAATGCAGAAACATTATTAGGATATTCCAAAGAGAATGCGATCAAACGACTAAATTGTATTTGGGAAAAAATAAACAAAAACAATACAATGGGAACTTTGTATAAAGAATTTATGAATGAATATGAACTTTTAGGCCATATGAAAGAGATTAAAAATGAAACATTAAATAAGATTAACTATTACATTCCTCATCATTCCGTATACAAACCAGAGAAGACATCCACTCCATTGAGAGTTGTCTTCGATGCAAGTGCAAAAACAACAAGTGGTTTTTCTCTAAACTCCATTTTACTAAACGGAGGAATTATTCAACAAGATCTCTTTTCCATAGTCAGTAGATTTAGAAAACACGAGTAGGCGTTTAGTGCAGATATTAAAAAAATGTACAGGCAGATACTTGTTGATTCTAAGCAAAGGGATTTACAACGAATTATGTGAACGACTAGTGCAGATTCTCCAATCAAAACTTACAAACTAGCTACCGTAACCTATGGGTCAGTTTCTGCACTATTTTTAGCTACCAGGACCTTAAAGGCCTTAGCAGATGAAGAAAAGCGGAATTTCCTGACGCAGCAGATGTGATTTGTAATGATAGTTATATGGATGATATTCTTTCTGGAGAGTCTACATTAGAGGGTGCTAAAAAACTCCAAACCAGATTATCTCAACTATTACAGAGAGGTGGTTTTGAGCTACACAAATGGGTGTCAAATAGCCCAGAACTGTTGAAAGATTTATCTGCATCTTCCTATGTGTTTGATAAGGAATTTCAGGATGCTTCAGTGAAAACATTAGGTATGCTATGGGATCCAAAGGTGGATTGTCTCACATACAAAGTAAAGATTAGTGACAAAGTCAACTTCTCAAAAAGAGACGTGCTTTCAGAAATTGCAAGGCTCTATGACTCTTTGGGCCTGATTGGATCCATTGTTACGAAGGCTAAGATATTCATCCAAGAACTTTGGAAAATAAAATTAGATTGGAGGGAACAGCTAAAACCAGATGCAATGGAAGAGTGGATGAACTTCTACCAAAAATTATCGAAAGTAAATAACTTCAAAATCCCAAGGTGCATTCTACTTCCTGCAACAATACGGATTGAAATACATGGCTTTTCCGATGCATCAGAACGTGCCTATGCTGCTGTTGTCTACATAAAATGTTTCAACGAATCTGGACAATCTCAAACTAGATTATTATGCAGCAAGTCCAGAGTGGCTCCTTTGAAAACACTCACCATACCGAGGTTAGAACAGTCTGCAGCTTTACTACTATCGAGATTAGTCAAAAAGGTTGTGCCAATTCTACAATTACCTATTCATAAAATTTGGATGTGGACGGACTCAACGATTGCTTTAGCGTGGATAAAGACTGAACCTCATAAACTCAAAACATTTGTCAGCAACAGGGTGGCGGAGATCCAAGCACTTTCAAAGGACTATCATTGGAAACATGTGAGCTCCAAGGACAATCCTGCCGACTTAATTTCTAGAGGCTGCAATGTAGATGAACTTTTAAAGAACGAAATGTGGTTCTCGGGTCCAGATTTACAAACTGATAAATACGAGGACAATCAGCTTTTTCCTGATCCTTCCTACAGAGATGAACTAAAATGTGCTGTGACTCTTTCAATGACTGAGTGTTCTTCAAATTTTTAGGATGAATTCTTTAATGTGACAAATAATTTCATAAAATTAATTAGAATTTTTAGCTTTATTTTTAGGTTCATTAATAACATCAAAGCTAAGGAGTCTTGTAATAAGGAGAAGTATCTAACTGCAGACGAGATAAAGAGGAGTACGGAATTTTTAGCTAAAATAGCACAATTAAGTGAGTTTAAAGCAGAAATCGATGCCTTGAAAAAAGGTAAAGGTTTTTAAAAAACAAGTAAGTTAAGGGCTTTAGATCCTTTCTTAGATGAGATTTTTTTACTCAGAGTTGGTGGAAGGCTTAGTAATGCTGATTTACCATTTGAAGCAAAACATCAAATAATTATACCTAGTAAACATAAATTTACTAAATTACTTTTTGAGCATATGCATAAGAAGTTTTTCATATTGGTGCTCAGGGTTTAGTACATCAAATTAGAATGCAGTTTTGGCCCATTAATGGCAAGGGTATTGCACGAAAAACAGTTCATGATTGCATTGCATGCTTTAGACAGAAGCCTATACTGGGGTAGATCAATTAATGGGAAATCTACCATCAGAGAGAGTAACACCAAGTGCGCCATTTTTAAACTCTGGGGTGGATTTTTGCGGACCTTTTCAAATAAAATTTAAAAATCAGAGAAAGGGGATATTTTCAAAAGTTTATGTTGCGATTTTTGTATGCTTGGCTACAAAGGTTATTCATTTAGAGGCAGTGACTGATTTAACAACTGAGGCATTTATTGCAGCTTTGAAGAGGCTATGTGCCCGTAGAGGCCGCATTTCTACATTATTTTCTGATAACGCAACTAATTTTAAAGGCGCAGCTGCAGAATTAAATCGTTTCATAAAATTAATTTGTAACAAAAACGAGACATTAGCAAATTATTTTGCTTCAGAAGCTATCCAGTGGAAATTTATCCCACCTCGTTCTCCTAATTTCGGGGGTTTGTGGGAGGCAGGGGTAAAATCATTCAAACACCATCTCTATAGAACTTTAGTTAATAGTAAAATAACTTTCGAAGAATTCGAGACAATAATAATTCAAATTGAAGGTATACTTAATTCCCGTCCATTAGTACCATTGTCAGATAATATCAATGAATATGAAGTTTTAACTCCTGGACACTTTATAATTGGTCGACCTATCAGTGCAATACCTGAGCCCGCAATTTTAGATATTTCAGATAACAGACTATCTAGGTGGCAGTATACAACAAAGTGTGCACAAACTATTTGGAAACGCTGGAAAAATGATTATCTTAATCATTTACAGCAGAGAAACAAGTGGCAGTTCGAGAAAAATAATGTTGCCGTAGAGTGTTTAGTGCTTTTAAAGGAAAATGATTTGCCTCCCTGCAAATGGGCAATGGCAAGAATCTTGGAGGTTATTTATGGAACTGACGGTAAGGTCAGAGTCGTTAAACTAAAAACTGCCACGGGGGTTCTCACACGTTCTATCTCAAAAATATGTATCTTACCAATAGAAAATAATAATATAAATTAAATTGTAATATGAAGTATATTATATTCTTAGAATATTGTATTTTTCTATTTTTGAATATTGTATTTTTTTCCCTTATTTTAGAATGTTGTGTTTATATATTTGTATTTAATTCATTTAGGCATTTGTAAACTGTATATAGCAAATTGCATTTTTTAAATATATTTTTTGAAATATTGTATATTTCAACGCCGGGCGGAATGTTACGTCATCAGCGCACTGTAGCGCCATCTGTAAAAAATTTGTAAAGGTAGACATTGTCTAGATGTACCCGAACAAAAGCGGGTGCACGAATAAAGTAGGCTTAGCGTTGCGAAAAAGACTGATTTTTTATTCTTTAACCAGTTTTACAGTCCACACAAATATTGACGAACCCCCCTCTTTTGTGCGTTACTGCACTACATGTGTTTTTTGTTTATGTCACTACGTTCGGACCCATAATGGATAATTTTTATGATATTTAGTGTCGCTTAGAATAGAATATATGTATAAAATTGTTTTAAGAACATTTTGACCAAGAAAAGATTATTTAAATACAATATTTCGGCAAAAAATTAACTTAGAATAACCTTTTTTCAAAATTTTCTCTTTTTGTGAAAAATGCTTCTATTATAATAATATTTTGCCTGTATATAGCTCAGACCTCTGTACAGAGGTTCAACTATGATTTTTGAAATATATAACTTAGAAGTGGGTTTATACACCTATTACGACGACAGAGGGAAGAAATATTAAGAAAAAAACGCCGAAAATTATTGCAATGGGTTGTAACTCTGAAAATAATGTAAATTTTTGAAAAAAAATAGTTCAGTCTCTCTGGAGAAGTCTTTACTTTATATAAGCAAAATATTATTATTTTAGAAGCATTTTTATAAATGGAGAATATTTTGAAAAAGGGTTATTCTAAGTTACTTTTTTTGCCAAAATATTGTATTTAAATATATTTTTTTTGTCAAAATGTCCTTAAAACTATTTTATACATGCATTCTAATCTAAGTAACACTAAATATCATGAAAATTATTCATTAATGCGCTTTTTTAAAATCACGGTTCCGAACGTAGTTGGATACCTTAACACAGTGTCACTGGGAGGCACCATAACCCTACTAGGGGGGCGCGAGTATATCGAAAATTTAAAGATTTTTTTTAAAAAAATAACCGGAAATTAAAGTAAAGCAGAATACTTTCTTCCATAATAAAAAAAAATACAAAACACTGATATAATTTATGTTTATCATCTGGCGTTTTTCCGTCATCAAATAGCTATCTTTGATCTCAAAACCAAATTAAAGAAAAAAAAATTTTGAGAACAATAGATTTTTACATTAAAAACAAGTAATATAAAAAGGAAATTTAAAAACAATTCCTACTTAAGTCAAAGAAAAAAATTTTAGTTACTTTTTATCAAATAATTACAATTAATATAAATATGCATATGCGTATGACAAAATCCAAACGTTAAGTAGCAATTAATTTTTATTAATTGCCATTAAAGTATGGTATTGTCATCCAAAATAATCGTGTATATAAAATTTCAGCTCAAATGAGTGCATTAAAATTCATTTTATTAACGAATGAAAATTAGAGAGATAGTAAACTAATAGTAGAGGATTTGAATAAGATTACACATGGTGCTCTCTTTAAGACCTGAATTTTTTTTATCTTTAAATATTACATTCTTCTGGTTATTAATATTGTATGAACCTCAATGGTACTGGGAAAAATAATAAAAAAATTCCCGCTGCCCCCTTTGGATCGTTGATGGTACCCGCACGAACGTGCGGGTTGGGCTTTATCTGTGAAACATGTTACCTATGAAATTTTAAGAGTTATGCATTTTTAGCTATGATAAAAGAAACAATCTTAATTCAACTAAAATTGTTACAAATAGGAAATTATTGATGTATAACTAACTCTTTAATTATTTAATTATTTACTTACTGTGAAAATCTTTTCTTTTGTTTTTGACAAGTATAAATAACCATTGTATTTTTCACATGTTTTCAAACTGCTATCATAGTTTTCAAATGTGCACTTGCGAGGCCTTGAAATATCATTAACGCATCGAAAATGGCTCTACATGTAAAACCTTTTATCCTGGAATGGTCAGGATAAACTCCATGACATGTAAGCAGGTGGATTATAACACTTCGATCTTTTTTCGAGTGAAATTACAACTCTGTTATTTTCATTCGTAAAAATACTTTTGTTAGTAGGTGGAGAAGCTGCTAATGCTTCAACTACCTGTAACTTAATTTTTAAGCGAGCAGCTTAATTTTGATTTTTGTTGGAATTTTATTTGATATTGCATCTTGTTTGCGCAGAAACCAAGAATTTGCAAAAACTTAATCTATGAAATGAATGTGTTCAAGAGACTTTTATGGTAAAGAATGATACAAAATTGTCTTTCCATTTCAAATATTTCCATAATTTTCTTCATCGCTCTCATATGAACTGGATTCTCCTTCCAGTATACGCGATTCATACATTTTGTTCGCAGCATTGCCATCATCCAAGAGATCACTCAGTTCTGACCTAACAAGGGGAGGGCACGACAGGAAATTCATTTCGGGTCGAGACTTGGTGTCATAGTAGTACTCCTTTAGGGTGTTCAACCCTCAATGTAATTCCGCCGAATGGCCTGTCAATTCAGAGAAAATAGCGTTCAAAATTCATACTTTACTTTCATACAATTATGTTTCAGTTTCTTTCCAACGATTCCGTTGCTTGGTTGGGAGACCGCCTGGTTACTATGGGGGAGGTCAGGGTTCTATTCACGGGATAAACTTTTTTTCAATTCTTTTAATTATTTTTTCCAATTAAAGAAATATACTTCTGAAAGGTTTAATAAATATTTAATGATATATGTAATTATTTTGTATTTTACAAAGTGAAAAAATTTCTGTAATTATACAAATATTTATATTAAATTTTATAAATATTTTTTATATTAATAAGTAATATTTATAGTGAACTATGTAATAAATATTAAATGAAATTTTACATAAAAATTAGTTACATATAGTTTTACACTCATGTCCATAAATTAAGGATAATTCAGAATCACACAAAAATAGAACTCTAAAATAAAAATTTCACCTGCAGAATTATCCCACACATCTTGAAGAAGAATATGCAAATTACAGGAATCCACCATATGGCGCGGATAGTACTTCACTATGACGAGAGTGTAAGAGAGGGGTATATAAATAAGGAATGGTGGCAAAGAAGTAAAATTGCTCACAAGCGCTTTAAAAGCCTTTCAGTGCAATAACCGAATAGATATGGCACAAAGGAAGCATTTGGATGATTTTTTACGTGGTAGAATTATTGGACGACTGAAATGTGGACGTACAAAGCTGGAAGTATCCGAAGAACTTGGAATCACCCAGAGTGTCATCTCCAGGCTTTGGCAACGATTCCAAGATGATGGTAATGTGAGTAGATGAGTAGATGTTACAGCACATGTCACCCCCGAGTTACAACGCCAAATGAGGATTGGTATTTGGTAGTTACTGCCAAAAGAAACAGACGGAGCACAGCATCAGACCTGTCTCGTCAGCTCTCTTCAGCTACCGGTACGACAGTTTCAAGGCAGACCGTGTACAGACGCTTAGGGCACATTGGTCTACATGCTCGTAGGCCTGTCAGATGTGTTCCATTTACCGCAACTCACTGTCACCTGTGATTAACCTGGAGTAGAGAGCATGCATTGTGGACACCACAACAGTGGTCTTGTGTGATGTTTTCCGACGAGTCCAGGCTTAGTTTGCAGTCTGATTCTCGCCGGACTTTAATATGGAGAGCGCCAGGTACCCGTTGCCTCCAAAAGAACACCATTGAACTACACCGTTTCGGTGGTGTGGGATGGCTCGTTTGGGGAGGAATTATTCTTGGTTACAGAACTGACCTGCATGTTCAGAGTGTAACGATGACAGGCCACATCAATCGGGATGTCATTCTGGAATAACATGTACGTTTGTTTCGGGGCGCCATGGGTGCTGAATTTCTGTTTATGGATGACAACGCCCGTCCTCACCGTGCCAGCATTGTAGACGAATGTCTTCAATCTGAGGATATCACTCGTATGGATTGGCCAGCATACTCTCCGGACTTGAATCCAATAGAGCATGTGTGGGATATGTTTGGCCGACGGATTGCAACCCGTCAACCCCTTCCCACTTGTCTATCGGAACTTCGGAGGGCATTGTTTGATGAGTGGTGTAATATTCTCCAAGATCAGATTGATAATTTGATACTCAGCATGCCTAGGCGTTGTAAGGCCTGTATTGCATCGTCCGGGAGACATACTCCGTATTAACCATCATGCTAACCATGTTATACTGTTTTTTGTAAATAGGTTCTTTTTCGAAATTTGCTCCAGGGAGTAAAAATCGCAATTTTTATTAATTATGTCAAACATATAGCATCTTTTTTGCTCTTTACCTTTTGTTTAATAAATAGACTTTATAAATAAGTCAAATTTGTTTTGCTTCTGTCTCTTTCTTTGCCTGAACTTCATTATCCTTAATTTATGGACATGAGTGTATAATGTGAAATACAATATACTATGAATGAAATATTATATATAAAATAATTTATAGAATATATTATTATTATTAAAGTATTTTATAATTAGTTTGCGCGTCTTAGCGAAGGCTGTCTCCTCAAAATGTCTTGGCGGTCCACTGGTCGATGGCGATCAACTTAATGCCCACCCCGGGATGAAGGGGTCTGAGTGAATGAAGGGTTGCTGTCATTCATGAAGATACCATGTGTTTTATCACGACAAAAATCAGATGAGTAACAGATTCAATCTAAATCTTAATCTTAGCTTCGGCGTTAAAAATGTGCCGTTATTTACTCGAATATTTTTATATCAGTCTAATATTTCAACTTGTTAAAGATTATAAAGTAGAGTGGTAAAGTATTTGTTGTTACAAATAAAAATCCGAGAAAAGATTTTTCGGATTCCAGATTATTATAGAGCTCAACACACCCCACACATATTTTTCAATACATGGAAATCCCAAAAGTCTACTTTTTCAGATAAGAATCGCTTTTTAGCATGTAGTAACAGATGTTGATGGATAAAGGAAGGAGGATGTGCTTGGGTATGTTTTTCCTTTTTCAATGAGAACTTAGAAGGAATAAGTTTATTTAGTGGTATTTTTTTGTCAGAAAAATAATTTATGCCTATATTTTTAAATTCAGATTAGTATTCTTTTATCCTTTTGTATTGGGCAATGAAAGGATTAGATGATGGATTTAATGAATTGCCTTAGCAACGGTAGAACAAGCTTGGGAAAAAAATAAAATAACGGAGTGAGGGTAAAAATAATGTTTAATATTTTCACCTTTTGAAATGCATGTAAAATTATTTGATTTATAAAATATATTTTAATCATGGTGCAATAATTAACACCATAAGTAACATGATTAAGAGGAGTTGGAAACCTCTCTCTCTCTCTCTATACTGACAATGTTAAATTGGCTGTTTTCGATGTACCTTTTCTCAAAATCTATTTTATGTACATGCTTAAAATTTTTCATACTATTAAAGTACACCTCTCTTATTATACTAAAATGAGCTTTTAGCTAATTTTGAATTTTTTAAGAAATTATGAAATATTTTATCAAACATTGCGAAATTTGACCCATTTTTTACTTAAAAAATTTGTAAAAATTGAATTTTTGAGAGTTTTAAAAAAAGCTCATTTTAGTATATATTAGACATCATAATAAATAATTCATAAAAAATTTACATACCTGTGAACAGTAGTTTCTCAGAAAAGGTACATCGCACTTTAAAATTTACATTTTGAGATAAATTGATTTTAATGTATACAGTGAGACTTCTAATCGGCTGGGAAATAAAAATATAAAAGGCTCAATTTAAAATAAAAGATACATGTTTTGGTTTATAACAATCGTTACACTTTTAAACAAAAACAAAGTAATTTGTTTACAATTTTCGCCATTAAAATGGGTGTGGCCCAAATTCAATGAATATTTAAAAATACATTTTAAAGGCTTCTAAATACCCCAGAGGTTCAAGTAAGGTATTTTTAGAAAGGTTAAAATCTATACAATTTGAAAATGTAAAAATCTCAAATTGTCAAAAAAATAAGATTTTAGCTTTCCAACACCCTTTAATCTGATAAGCAGATAGATACTTGTGGATGCAAAAAAGACAGACGTCAAAAATTTGGCGAATTTTGGAGATGAATTAAAAATTTTAAACTTCGTGTTGAAAACAAATAAAAAAGAATGCTTAGTAAGATATTTTTTAAATATTATGATTTGTAAGTATGTTACCGGCAAAGTATGAAATCCGGCCTTCCATAGAATACCTGAAACTAGCCGGCAATGTATGAAATGATTTTTATTTCACACATTGCCTAGGCATTCTACAGAATGCCTAATGAGAAACTGGCAAAGTATGAAATACATTTCCGATTCGTTTCGAATATTGTATGACAAAGTACGAGACTTATAACGCGTACCTCAGGCTCAGAATTTGTCAGTTGCACATTGTGGTTTGTTCGGGAGTGTCAAAATACTCAATTTTACTTAAATTTGTTCAGCAAAAAATTGGTTATTTCCTGTGCTGCATGAAAATGGAGAAGCAAGTTGTAGTGTTGGAGAAGGAGTTATGGTCTATATAGCAGGGGTAGGCAACATATGGCACATGATACAATTAATTATCAGTGGCACTCATTACTACTCAACAAATTTGTCAATTTTTAAATGAACTTCATGAATTTGTAATATATCTTATTTGACAAACATCTCGAGAATTTGTATAATTAAGGAATTATGAAAAAATTTGAAAGATAACTCTAAGTGTAAATTTACATTTTTTGAAAATTATTAAATGCCATTGCTGGAGATATTTAATTGTTTGAAGAGAGAGAAAATTGCATATGTATTCTACTTTTCCGCTTTTAGTTCTACATATCTAAAAAAGTAAAATATCTTTCCTCATATGAAAAATATTTCGAATCCACAAAGAAATTGTTTAACAACTGAAGGTTCAGAATCATGTCAAAGTAAAAGTCACAAATTACACCACATTTTTTGCGATATGAGAGTAGAGCGAAGCAGCACTAGGTTCACATTAAAAATTTTATTGACCTTTTTATTTAACTGTAATGAAGAGAAATACTTATATTTTATGTTGTCTATTTCTTATTTTAATAAATGTGTTTAAAAAACATAATATATGTACAACTTCGAGGGTTATTTTATTTTATTTTTTGTTGAAGAAATAGTTATGTTTTTTACTGTTTATTTTTATGTTAGGAAATATTTTTGATTGATGCAGAATGAATGTGTGATAGAGATCTGTAAATCCATATAATTGAACTCTATTCTCTAACTCTGCATACATTATCGCGGGAATAGAATTGTTTCAGTAATATCCTACTGTGCGGCACGCTGAATCATAATGGGAAGATTGGTTTTTGACACGCCACAACTATAATGTGATGTTAGGTTACATGAGTTTACTTTTATTTTCACCAGTTAAAGAAGGCGTTAGTACTATACAGAATGGTTCCGAACCACAGTGGCGCACACAGGGGGGGCCGGACCCTCTCCCCCAAAGCCCTTGATTTTTTCTCCAATTGATTATAATTCTAAGTATACAGTACGTAAAATTTAATTAATTACTTGTTATTAATAATTAATTTTATTAATTAATGCTAATTATTTATTCAAAAATTAGTTTTTTACTGTGTTTTGTTCCCGAAAATCGACAAAATCAAAAGGAGCATGATACAAGAATGGTGAACTTTCGAACCCGCGCTCCCCCTCCTTTAAAAATTCCTGTGTGCGCTACTGTTCCGAACCATTCTGTATAGTACTAACGTGTTCTTTAATGCCTACTTCAAATGGTATCCAGCCATTTAAGGAGTATTAAATTATTTCCATTTTATTTATTGGAGTGCATTTCTCTAGTGTTTGACTTTCCATTGAAGTCACTTTTTATTTCTTCTAAAATCACTCTATATTCATTTTTTGGAGTAACCAAATTTTATTCTGAAGGCATGTTTAAATACAATTAAATTATTAAATCAAAACAATTAAAAATATAAACAACGTTCCACCCTCAGCGGGCCACGGTAAAATAATCGAACAGTGACCGGTCTACCGGAATATAAAGGTGGGGAAGTACTTCTATACAGTATTACAACACGGATTCTGAGTTATTTTAAGTACTTCATGAAGCTCATTTGGCTATTGCACACGGGGGACGTGATATAATTCTGAAAGAACTTTCAACCAAATACAAAAACTTTACACGTTATGATATTACCTGTACATCCACTTTGTGAACCTTTTCAGAAAAAAACAGAATTATTTTTTAAAAAAAAAGGCATTGTTGTGAAATTTATGATTTTTTTCTTGATGCCAATATATAGGCACTTATAACGAGTGGGAAAAATGGTTTCTATCGACTTGGAACTTCTGAAGGAATTTTAAATTTGCAATTTACTTTGTGCCCTAAGAATTTGCTTAGAATTAAAGATATTTCTGACCATGAAATTCCTCATCTGTTAGTTGCAATTGCTCATTCCAATGGAAGCGGCGAAGGATTCGTCAAAGGTATGTCTGAAACAAAGTAGCAAAATAAGAATGGTCTTTGCTTGAAAAATGTAATGAAATGTAATTCAAAATGCCATTCAAGCCTACCATGTTGCAAATTAATTTTAAGTTCTTATTTTTTTTATTTGAAAGTTCTCTTTTCCTTAATAAACGAAAGACATAAATTTTGTTTGGTACAACTTTCTTTCTCCTTTGCGTATTTTGAATATTTTTTACTGCACTCTCATTATTTTGTCAGAATAGCATTTGTATTTTTTAGAAATGTACGTCATAGATATAGTAACCTTATCATGACCTTATTTCATACTTTGCCTAAACAGCTTTAGTCATTCATTCTATACAATGCCTAGGCAAAGTATGAAATAATTATCTTATTTCATACTTTGCCTAAAAACGTCCGGCATTCTATTCAATGCCTAGGCATTGTATAGAAGGCCGGCATTTCATACTTTGCCGGTAACATGTATAATTTAACTAAACTCAGTGGCGTGACAGCCCATGCAGGCCAAGGCCTACTGCGCCCAATCTAATAACTTGAATGGAAATATATAATATATCGGGTGTTTCTCTAAATTCACACAAGAAGTAATTTTTGTAAAATAACACAAGTTTATAATCAGTGATTTTAAGTTTTTTTATTCATTCATAAAGTATACTATAAAGCAGCTTTCTCAAAATCGAGACCCCACAATGAGCAATTTTGCGTCCAGGTCAGTATATTGGCGCACAATAATGTACACTGGTGTGCAAAAATTAAGGACGAGACGGTTTTTTCAATATAACTTTGTACAAAAGCTTTCCAAATCAACACATTTAATACCGTAAGATCCCCAATACGTAAGGACATGTGTAATATGTAAGCAACACTTACTAAAAGAGAAATCAGAAGGATAAAAAGAAGCTTGATTGAAAAAGTAGCATGGAGTGCAATGCGACTGAAGGCCGAAACATCCCTGTGATGGGTGTCCAGCAAGAAACATCCGGTCTTTAGTAGGGGATATGATCTCCCCTGACTGCTAGGCAGGTTTCACAGCGTCTGCCCATGCTGAGAATGAGGGTGTCAATGAGGTGTTGAGGCATTGCTGCCCATTCGTCTTGCAGCGCCAATCGAAGCTACCGAATCGTTACTGGTGGTAAGGTACGAGCTGCCAAGCGTCTGCCTAGAAAATCCCATACATGCTCGATGGGATTGAGATTCGGAGATCGTGCCGGCCAATCCATACGTTCAATATCCTCACTCTCTAAGAGCTGTTCGGCAGCTACTGTGCGATGACATGGTGCATTGTCGTTCATGAAAAGGAACTGCAGACCCATTGCGCCTCTAAAAAGGCGCTCATATGGAAGAAGAATCTCGTTACAATAACAGGTCCCGTTGACTGAACCTGCGTCGAAGATGTGAAGGTCTGTACGACTACCAAACTTGATGCCTCCCCAAACGAGAACACAACGACCTCCATACCTGTCCCTTTCAATGATGTTCGAGGGATGATTGCGGCTTCCCCGCTCTCTCCAGATGAGTATGCGATGAGAATCGCTACTCAAACTGAATCTGCTCTCATCTGTAAAGAGTACTCGTCCCCATTCATTGTCTCTCCAATTCCGGTGTTCCCGGCACCACAGAGAACGCCTTCTCCGATGGGCAGGCGTTAAAGGTACACACCGTAGATGGCGTCGTGCAAACAGACCACCACCGTGCAGTCTTCTGGCCACGGTAAAACGCGATATCGGTCGTCCAGTCGCCTGTGTCGTGTGTCTAGCGATTTCTCCCACTGTCTGCCGCCTGTTTCTTCTGGCCTGTAAGACAATGTACCGGTTTTCTGCGGGTGTGGTTCCTCGTGGACGACCACTACTGAACCCCCGGATAGCTGTTCCTGTAGTTTGAAATTGTCTCAGAAGTCGTGAAACGATGCTGTGAGCAATTCCGAACTTTGCAGCTACACTTGTCACACTGCGGCCTTCCTCCAACTTCCCAATGATTCGACCTCGGGTAAAAGCATCCAGATGTCGTCTAATAGATTGATTATTCGCCATTTCTCGCTGAGGCAGCAACTCGGTGTGATTTTAACTGCTATACGGCGTGCAATCTCTTTGCCAGAAATACTGATCTTACACCGACAACATGCTTTATATTACTCAGACACTCCCCCATTACGTCTACCTGCATATCTGCGCATGTGCTACCGTACATCACCTTACTTAATCTCCTGATTGGTCTTTCTGTCCACTCTGCCTCTTCGTTCAGCTGATATGCTAATTTTTCGACTTCGTCCTTAATTTTTGCACACCAGTGTATGATAAAATATCAAAACTTGTCCCGAAATAGGACAGATAGTAGCAGAGAAGAGATGTCAAGTGTCAGGACATATGTATTAAATTTTTTTACTCTTTTATACATGTTTATTGTAATGTATTATTTAAAATTAACCTAAGTTTCTATGAATTTTCATTTTTTTTACGGCCCACCTTGTTTATTTGGCCCAAGTAAAAGTCTTTGAGTTTGACACCCTTGCAGTCAGTGACGTAACGAAGAATAATAGGGCCTCCCTGAAAGTCAGGTCTTAGGCCCCAAGAAGGATCTTACAAAGAGTACGTACTTGGCGTCAATCAGGATTTGGACCCCCTAGAATCCTGCCCTCTTGCGATGCAGGGGTGTACGTTACGCCTCTGCTTGTAGTATAGGTTTACGCATGGAATAGCATTCCGAAAAAAGTTATGTTTTTGATGGCATCTAACACTTTTTATAGATGAAATTTTCCATGACCCTTTTGCATACATTTGGCTGAATTTCTTGTACACAATGCAGAATTTTCTTTTTTTGGAAGGCGTGAACTGTCTTCGACATGAACTTTTTTCTTTAAAAATCTCCAAGGAATAAAACTTAACGCCTTTAAAGCAGATGATCTAGGCCAGTGGTTTCCAATCCCCGGGCCGATACTGGGCTGTGGTTCAAAAAGTACTAGGCCACTTAGGGAACGTTAAATTTTTTCTCATTTTATTCACTGTGATGTATTTTCTCAGGTTTGTGCGATTTTTTATGGAAATCACTTTATATTCCATGATAAAACACTTTACAGTGCCGGTTCAACTATTGAGCACCCAAGTGCCCGAATAAGCTGAACCAAATTGTCGGTAATAAGTTTCTATCCACCTGTGCCAAGGGGGCCGGTAGATCTTCTGTCTCCATTGCCCGAAATGAGCCTAAAGCGGCACTGATTGCATCCTAAAAGTTAAAGTAGAACTAGCAAAGAAAAAAACTATTTATAATAAACATTAAGAACAATATTTATACCACAGGCAGAGAATATTTATTTTGCTAGGGATTTATGCATATCATCATAAATTCAATTAAATAACGATTTAATGTAATGACTCGTGTTTCTCATTTCTCACTAGATGTCCTTTTACACCAAATGAGTAAATTTAGTACATTTATAAAATGTGAAATTTTCGTATAACTATCTTGCTCATCAATACATTTATATATTTTCATAAATAAAGCAACGTATTTAACTTTTGCTCTTTCGTATTGTCGACATTAAAATAAGATAGAGAAAAAGAAATAAGGAAACATTTTTTTTCATTGTCGATGTTCGAGTTCAAAAACTCATAGCCGAAAAGAAAAAGTGGGCAACATTTTGCTTTCCATCTGAATTGACTCAACACACACACACAGTAAACACACGCAGTGGACTGTAATATTTTTAATCTCTCTCTCTACTCCGTACACAACCTCTCGGAGTGAGTGTTACACTTACACTGACGTTCTTCTTTACAAGCCGCTAGAGGACGCTGTTCATTAACAGAACTAACATACCGCTCCACATTGCACTGGTTTAACCATGCAATCATTGTTACTAAATTAACATTCATATTGGTTACATTTAGAACACTTTACACACATTCAACACTTGACAATTCTCAAGAAATACAATTACATAAATCATTATATAAAAATTCAAGATTTCACAAATGACAATATTTTTTTTTTATACAAATACAAAATCACTTTACTAACAATGAGTAAATTTACACACCACCAATGGTACACTATATGAAAAATTCAAATTATATTTAAGGATCTTCCATTGGTAAAACACAAATTCTTGATATGGCTCTTTTACATGTACTATACTGAGTTTTAATTTTCACTACACGCACTTTTTTATCTTCGCCATAATACAATTCTACGATTCTACCTAATGCCCATTTATATGTTGGTAAATTTTCTTCAATTATTAAAACCAAGTCTCCTATTTTAACGTTATTCTTCTCAAACATCCATTTTCCTCTCTGTTGTAATTGATTCAAGTAATTACGACTCCAAAATTTCCACATTAATTGAACTATCTTAGTTATTTTTTGCCACTTTTTGAGATTACTCTCTTTACATTTTGTCAAATTAGGCTCTTCTAGCGAATTTAAAGGCCTATTAATTAAAAAAAAATGAGCTGGTGTAAGCACTTGGAAATCATCATCATTGTTTGATAGGGGGCAAAGCGGTCGAGAATTTAAAATTCCCTGAATTTGTACAGTGACCGTAAGTAGTTCCTCGTACGTTAAATTAATTCCATTCACAACTCTTTTTAAGTGATATTTACATGACTTTATGGCCGCTTCCCAAAGACCTCCAAAATTGGGCGACCTCGCAGGAATAGATTTCCACTCTATTCCTTCTGCTGCTAAGTAATTAGCTAATTTTTCGTCTGGTTTTCTGACTATTTCAAGGAGTTTTTTAATTTCATTGCTAGCTCCGACGAAATTTTTACCATTGTCTGAAAACAGTTTTGCACATTTGCCTTTTCGAGCCATAAACCTTTTCAACGCGGCAATGAATGCTTGCGATGTTAAATCTGATACTAACTCAATATGTACCGCTTTAAACACAAAACACACAAAAATACAAATATACACTTTAAACAAATTTCCTTTACGTTGTCCTTTATTTTTAATGAAAAAAGGACCACAGAAATCTACTCCTGAACAATTAAATGGATAATCAGTAATAAGTCTCTCTTTTGGCAAATTACCCATAATTTGAGTTGACACAATTGGTTTCGCTTTAAAACATACAATACATTTATATACAATTTTTTTCTGCACATTGACCTACCATTCAACGGCCAAAATTTTTCCCGAATATGATTCAGTAGAGATACAGTTGAAACATGTAAATATTTCTTATGAAAATATTCTATTATTATTAAAGTTAATCTATTATTTTTGGTAAAATTATCTGGTGCTTTTTATCGAAACTTAACTCTAAGTTACACAATCGTCCTCCTACTCTTAAGACACCGTTGTCATCTAAAAAAGGGATTCAATGTCTTTAACTTACTGTTTGGTAGCACACTTCCCTTACTTTTAAGATGGTTAATATCACTGGAAAATTCTTGCTCTTGCACCTTTTTTATAAGATATGTTTCAGCTTTCACAAATTCCTTTGTTGTGAGTGGACCAGCCACTTTATTTATTCCCTTTAAATTTTCCACGAACCTGAAAATAAAACTTAATACACGTAAAATAGTTATATAATTATTGCTTAGATTAAGAAGATCGTTTAAAAAATCATTAACATGAATATTAAGCACCGATTGAAAGTTTTCAATTTGTTCATTAACACAGTTTTTCAGTTCTGAATTATATTCATCTAGCTTCTCTCTACAGTTTATAGTTCGATTTGGATAGTCATCACCTGAAAGAAATGTTGGTCCATTAAACCATAAGTTTTGTTGCAAAAGTATCTCAGGATCGACTCCTCGGGAGACTAAGTCTGCGGGATTTTGATCAGATGGTACGTGTCTCCATAACTGATTAGGATAGAGTTCTTGTATCTTGGCAACCCTATTTTGAACAAAGGTCTTTAAGTCCATCGGTTCCTTTCGAAGCCACGCCAAGACGATCATCGAATCCGACCAAAGATATACTTCAGCAGTTTCTAGTTGTAAAGCAGCTACAACTCTTTTTCACAAGTTTTGCCAATAGCACTGCAGCACACAATTCAAGTCTGGGAATTGTCAGGCTTTTAATAGGCGCTACTCTCGATTTGCTTGTGATTAACCGAACTAAAGTTTCACTCTTCATATTTTAGATTTGCAGTAAACTGCTGCACCGTAGCACCGCTCTGAGGCATCAGCAAAGCCATGGATCTCAATAACTTCTGGAAAAGCGACAAGAATACGCCTTGGTATTTCTATATTGTTGATATTCTCTAAAGATACTAGGAATTGTTGCCATTCTCGATATTCTTCAGCTGGCAGAAGGTCATTCCATTCAATTTGCTTCTCCACAAACGCTGGAGGAAAATCTTTGCTTTGGAAATTACTGGTGCCATCAGTCCAACAGGATCAAAGATCTTGGCAATAGTAGACAAGACGTCTCTTTTAGTATAAGAACTGTCCAAACAGACTTTCACTTTAATCAAAAGGCAATCTAGATTCGGTTTCCACGACACTCTAACGTTTTCGTCTCTGTTAAAGTTGCAAAAATTGTAATTCTGTTCGGGATCCGGTGACAATTTCTCGTGATTGGCACAAAGTTTATGCAACTCCATTCCAGCACTTTTCAAAATTCCTTTTAATTGTTGTCTGAGAACAATTGCCTCCTCTAACGTTGCAGCACCACAAAGGACATCGTCCATATACAAGTTGTTCCGTAAACCGGAAGCTGCTATAGGGAAGTTAGCCTCTTCATCCATCGACAATTGGGTTAAAGTTCTCTGTGCTAAGTAGGGAGCACTTACAGTGCCATAGGTAACTGTCGAAAGTTCATAAATTTTGGGTGATTCATGTTCACTTTCACACCAAACGATTCTCTACAGACTACGCTGTTTAGGGTTAATTAATATAGTTCGATACATCATTTTAATGTCTGCTGTAAATGCATACGTGTAAGTTCTGAACCTGAGCATTTGCGCATATAAGTCCTCTTGTATCACTCCTCCATTATATTGAATGTCATTTAAAGATATTCCATTATCAGTTAACGAAGAACAGTTAAAGACAACTCTAAGTTTTGTTGTGGACTTTTCTGGACGATAAATTCCATGATGGGTAGCGTAATATGTTATATCTGGATCAGTTTCGTTAGTCACTTCCTTCATGTGACCCAGTCTTTCATAATCTCTTAAAAATTCACGATATAAATTTAAATAATTTTTATCTCTAGCTAAAGCGATTCCACAGCGATCCAAGTCGTTTGAGGGCTATGTCTTTCGAATTACCCAAACACGAGGGTTCCTTTTTTAAGGGCATAGATACTACATATTTACCTTCTTTAGTTCTAAAATGAGTATTCGCGTAATGTTCTTCACAACTTAGCCTTTCTTTATTTTTAACTATCGGTTCCTCAATCTCCTCTAATTTCCAAAATTTTTCTAAATTTTTATTCAAATCCTCATCACGAATCAAACCGCAGTGAACCTTAGTTTCATTTATTGAATCTAAATTACCCGTTACTATATAACCAAATACGCTGTTGACTAACAGTAATTGCGAATCTTTTATTTTAATTCTTTCCGGTTTCAATAACTCATAAAATATATTTGCACCTAATAATAAATCAATTTTGCCGGGAACATTAAATTTAGAATCCGCTAATTCCACAAAATCATAAAAATCAGAACTTATTTCTAACGCTTTCTGCGGAATAAAATCAGTGATTTTTAACTACGAGCATATCAATTCCCTTTCGAAAGATTTATTTTGATTAGAAATCGCCACTTTAACACACCCATTTACTACCATAGAAGCATCATTTAAACACGAGATTAATGTATTTATTCTTTCGGTCTTAAGTCGTAATTTATTCGCGCACTCATTTGAAATTAGACAAGTTTCACTTCCAGAGTCTAACAAGGCTCTAAATGTCTGCCATTCTGAATATTTATCTTTCACTAGAATTAAAGCAGTACTCAAAAGGCATTTGTTTTTAAAACACGCCGTTGCCATGATCTGTGTTTCGTCTTCTTTCGGAACGAAAGACTCAGCATTTACACTACAGGCGAATCGGGGTGGTTCCTGGTTAACGTCTGTCATCGTCTCAAGGGGGAAGAAGGAATTCCCTTTCCTTTCTCTGGGGTAATGTAATAGTTTGTTATGCGGTTTCGAGCAGAAACAATTTTTTGATCTACATCTACTAACGCTGCATTGAGGTGAAAAACATTTAAAACAAAGTCTATTATTTTTAACAAATTCTACTCTTTCGTTTACAGAAAACATTTTAAATTGTGGGCAAAATTGTAAAGCATGAACTACATTATTTTTACACAATACACATTTATCATTTTTTAACTCGGAAAAAAATACATTCGATGCATCTCGCGGTATTTTAGCATTAAATTTGTTTTGTTTATTATAATTAAAACGCTTGGAATTTTCACAAAAGGGCTTAGAAAATATCTCATTTTTAATTTTGCCTTTCGATGACAAATATATATCGCACTCACGCCCTAACTCTTGTGGTTTAAAATATTTCTCTCCCTGTTTTATACTCATGTAAGACAATAATTCTCTGTCGAGTGTGTTCATTATTTTATCCGATACAATTAACTCACACAATGATTTAAAATCATTCACATTGCGCAGCTGACAATAATATTCAAATGTCGCGCATAATCGTGATGCAAATTGCACATAACTCTCTGAACTTAATTTTTGCGCTTTCTGAAATCTATTATAGCATTCTTGTGGTGTGGGAGAAAATTCTTTTAATACTAAATCTTTAAGCTTACTATAATTATTTAACTCTTCTTCGGAAACATGAACAAGTAAATTATTAACTCTCTCACCTAGAATATTTAAAAGAATTTCGCATTTAAATTGTTCGGGAACCTCTTTTATTTTGAATGCTTTTTCAAGCGACTGGAAAAATAAATTATATGACTCCACTCTTGAAGGTACGGGTATTGTTAAAGTTTTCACGGACTTTAACAAAGTCTCAACATTATTATTGTCGGCAGTTTCAAAAACACTCGGATTTCGAATATCGGAATTTTGAGGTAAATTCTTCTGGATATTTGCAAGCTCTAATTGTTTTGCAATTGCGCTAATTTAATTCTTTCAAATTCTAACTTAATTTCACTATCCAATCTCTTATTTTTTAATTTCCGCCAAAGCATAATCGATTGCAGATTGAACTAACTCTTTATCATTTTTGTAAGCGTCACTATTTACAATTAAGTTTTTTAAGCCAGCGATTTTTGCTCCTTCTGGTACAGTTAAATTTAACTCTTCCGCAACGATTTTTAACTCGTCTTTCCCTAATTTATTTAAAGACATATTTATGAATTAAGGACACTAATAGAAGGATCAATTAATTGCACCTACCTCCTCAGATCGCTGTTTCACGCTGCTCGCTAAAGTCAATCGTTCTCTATTCACACTTTGGCAATCACTTATATATTTTTTTTTTCACTGTGAATTTTGATAATCCACGGTTTCACAAATTCTCATATCCATAAGTTCGTTTTCCTCCGGTGAGGTGGACCATGAATTGACTCAACACACACACACAGTAAACACACGCAGTGGACTGTAATATTTTTAATCTCTCTCTCTACTCCGTACACAACCTCTCGGAGTGAGTGTTACACTTACACTGACGTTCTTCTTTACAAGCCGCTAGAGGGCGCTGTTCATTAACAGAACTAACACCATCAATTAATATTGGATTGTTAAAACAGCGAATTAAAACGCCTATTGCTAATATTTTAAAAGATTATTATAACTATACATTAAATTGTCACATTTTATCTTTTTTTTACCCAACTCATTCGCAAAATGTCCCCTTGAGTGTTACTGTTGTGAAATTAAGTGTAAATAGCCGTGTTTCGTGCGGGACGAATCATTTTCGAAACATAACTCTGACGATTAGAGTAGTTAAAGGTTCGTGTATGCATTTAAAAGTTTTTAATACCGGTAAAATAAATTAATTATTAACTTCTATTCATTTTTCATCGTTTTTTTTAAATTCTGAAGTATTGGACGTTAGTGAACCTTTTAATTCTACAGATTTTTTTTTATTTTCCACGTGAAAATAAAATAAAAGCACACTAAGAATTTTACATGTAAATTTTGCTGTTTCATACAGATGGGAAGTTATGTACCTAGATCTTGAATATAATTTAATTTAGAATTTATGCGTTGATGCAGGAAATATTTCCCATTACAGTTTCGAATATTTGCTTTGTTTTCTTTGATTATCACTGGGAAAATATTACAACAGATGTATTTCTCAAAATCTGAAACAATAGAAACAGGATGTGTTTCATGTTTTTTTTACTATTCAACTCCTTTGTTTGGTGGAATGTATTTCAAAATAGGGATTCCTTTTCTTAAGAAGTCATTGAAGCATGAAAGTAAGATCAATTACTTTTTTTAAGAATTAATTCAACGGGAATTGTAAAAACTAAACAGTTTTGGAACTATTGAAAAACATTGAATTTTTTAAAGCGTTTTTCCCGAAGTATGCTGTGGTATTGTGTGTTGCATTTTTACATTTTTTGTGTTCAAAAATATAGTAGTATATTTTTCTATTTAAATATTTCGTTCAACACATTTAAGCTTCTTTCAAACTATTTACCAAAGAATTCCAAAGCAATTAAATTATTTAGTTATACTTATATACTATGAAATAATATAATTGCTTAAAACAGCCTATCAAATATTAATAAAGCTGTTTTTCTCTTTAATCTAATATTTTCCCATTTTCACAACTGTGTTAACAAGACACGTTTTGAGGAAGTTTAAAATTCAGAGTATATATATATATATATATATATATATATATATATATATACAGGTAGTTACCAAAATAATGGAAACATCTTAGCTTTATAAAGAATCCTTTATTATAGTATGGTGTAGGACCATCTTTGGCATGTGCTACAACTTGGATTCGATTATGGTATAAAATAACGATATCTTCTCATCAAGTCACCATGTTTCAAATTTATGATAACTGTGAGTAAAATATCTAACTGTATATAGATAGACTGAATAGTGTGTTTATAGGCCTCAAAAATATTAAGATGCTGACAGGTATTTTTGATGAGTATTTTCTTACACGGAATAGCCTTGAAAACTATACGCACAAAATACGACAGGTGATAGCGAACCATCCAGTTAATAATATAATCAGATTAATAATATAATAATATAGCAAGGTCTATTTCTATAAAAATTTACCAATTTTTATGAAGATACATGCAAAATGCAGTCAAGAGATGAATTGTTCAAGCTTTTCGTAGATTCATATTTTGCATTTAAGTATAGTTTAAACTATAAGTAATTTAAGTCTCAAAATAAAATCGATTCCCCTAAGTTTAGTCTTAAAAAAAGACAGGGCCGAAAAAAAATTCTTAGCAATGGATTCTTATAAAGAAACACACCTATAAACGAGTTAGAAAAAATAATGTAGTTTGTTAAAAGAGTAAGAAGTCAGATGTCTCTTCAAAACGCTTTCAAAATAAGCATAGAAAAACTATGACAGCAGAAATACCCATACTTACGAGCTTTCAAAAAAACTATAATTAAAAAGTTTCATTCAGTTAGCTATCATTACTACAATAGTTATGTTTGGGAACTACTGTAAATTTTTTTAAAAAAATCTTTCTTATGCAGTGAAAATCACTTAACATGAAAAGAAAGGGACAGAAATATTTTTTTCGTGTTGAAAGAATTTCGTGTTAAAGGATATTGCAAATAAAAAAAAATATTTATCAACAGTATTAAGTTTATAAGTTTATTGTATTTGCATAGATATATGCATGTATTTAATAAAAAAATTTTTTGAAAAGCAAAACATTTTTTGAGTTTTGAAAAATAATTTAATTTTTTTTTGTTTTTTGCATCGTTTTCTTTAACATCAGGTTGTCAACAAATTGTTCTATATTGTCTATTTTTTTATTCATTTCATCATTGAAATTTGCGTCTGCGCATACTTATCATGACGTTTCTCATTTCGGATGATATGGGAACAGTAGCTGCATTATTCATTTTCTTCGTCGGAATTTGCATCAACGATGTTTTTTTTAGCTTTGAACGAACTCCAAAATGTCTTTGTCTGCTATAATTGGAGCCAGTAGCACACACAGAAATTTTTCAAGGGGGAGGTCCGGGGTCGAAAGTTCACCATTCTTGTATCATGCTCGTTTGATTTTGTCAATTTTCGGGAACAAAACACAGTAAAAAACGAATTATTGAATAAATAATTAGCATTAATTAATAAAATTAATCATTAATAACAAATGATTAATTAAATTTTACGTACTATATACTTGGAATTATAATCAATCGGAAAAAATCAAGGGCTTTGGGGGGGTCCGGATCCCCTCCCCTTGTGTGTGCCACTGATTGGAGCTATACAAACAATATTATTTACAATACTATGAATTTTTCCGATCATACAATAGGAAGTTCAATCCGGCTTCTATATCACTGTGCGTTTTAAAACCTTATTTTTCTAACTTTTGTGTGAACGTTACTTAGAAACTATCTTACTCTAATCTATCAGTCCCTTAAAACTTTCCTGACTAACCTTTGACCAAACTCATCATTAAAAGCTTCCTTAAACTGATTTTATAATTGCTGCTGAACTCCACTTATGTCATTAATTCCGATTTGAGTGACAAGGCCTTCAAATTTCTCGGCCATTACTCTTCTAAATAACGATCCAGGGTATTAAAACAGATTGATAAATATGAGAGTTCTACAGGGGCGTAACGGAGAATGTTAGGGACCCCTGCATTAAACCTGCAAAGTCAAGTTTGAGGATCCAAACCGTATGTTCCAAAAGGCATCAGTCAGACTTTGAACCCACTAGAATCCTGCCCCCTCCGCGATGCGGGGTGTACGTTACGCCACTGGAGTTATAGATGAGAAGATTAATCCTTTATCTACCGCATTATGATTTACTGCCAATTTTTTCATGCAATATTTTTTTTGGATCACTGCATTGAAAATTAAGGGGTTAAGAGATATACATAAATAAAATACTCAACTTTAGGAAATTTAATTCGTTTGAGCTAATTAATTTAACTGGTACTTTAAAGTACCGTCTGCACACAAAGATCTCAAATATTCTGACAAAACGAAAAGACCGAATGACTTTTTTAACCCAGTTTTAACTTTAAAAATACTAAATAATTACAGAGAATACTAATATTTTACAGCACAAATATTTATTTTTAAAGATTATTAAATTTTTAAAATTTATTTACTATTTTTACACACAAACTTAATATGATGATTTTCAAAAAGAAAGGTTTTTTTTCATTAATACACAGAAATTCATTACACGTTGTGTCTTTTTGTGAGGTTTCGATTGAATGTTTTTTAAAGCACTGTATCCTAAGGTAAGAAATGCTGTATTTTCTTAATATGAACTACTGCACTTTGAGTTCAGCCTCTTGATCGTCATCCTAAGAATCTAATGAAACTTCCAGAAGATAATTTACTGGGATTTCTTCATCAGAAAAATGATCTATTAGTACATCACTGATTTCAGATGGTAGGTTCTATAACAAATCCAAAGCCTTTTGAATACTGTGTTTCTTTCTTCCAGACTTTCTAAGAAAAGGAAATAATAATAATAATAATACCTTGAAAATCTCCAGTTAAATCTCAGTCACACCTAAGGAAATTAAAATGTTTTTAATTTTTGAAATAAGAATACATATTTCATTTAATTGTGTGGCAAAAAAAAATACAAGCTCGGATTTAAAGTTACAACTTTTTTGAAAACATTAAAATAAAAGAATTTAAAAAAGTAAAATAAATCAGTTAAGCAAAAAGAAACTCTAAAAAAGGCGTAACTCTATTGCAGTAAAGTGATAAAGCTTCAAAAGAACAAAAATCAATAATAAGCTACACGGACGGAAAATAACTCCTTGCTCCAACACCCAGTGTGCTGTCGGTACTTATAAATACCACAAAGTTATTCAACTGTAAAATTAATATACACCGTTCACTTAAAATAAATATTCAAATCATTTTCTAAGGTCTTCCTTAACATGTAAGAAAATAAGGCACTTAACTTTTGACATTAACTACTTTTTCGGAACAAAAATGACAATCTTCGCAATCCGATCAAAACATCAGCTGAAAACGCAACTTTGTTGTAAAACTATTTGCCTTCCTCGCTAAAATACTCATCATAGAACCCATGCTGCCAAAAATCTTGAAAGAGTAGATTTCAAAGGATATTCCTGATAAGTATCGTCAGAGTATTCATAAAAATGGTTGTTCTATGTAATTTCAAAGTGAGTGGTACTTGTAAGTATACCGTCGGTAGGTAAAGGGTTAAATAGACAGTCATGATCCGATAATTTATCGTGGAAATAATAAATGGATATTTCTAATCTCACTAGCGAAAATGTGTTAGCATTTCTTGATGTCAGAGAAAGAAAATAATCCCTGTTCGACAAGCACATCATTTTCTCTCTAATTGATTCATGAATACATCGAAGAAAGCCGATTCTACACTCACAATAATCTCATCGGGCTGGTAGAATTAGCTTCCCTCGTCTAACAGTGAATCCATAAACGTGATTTGCTCACGAGTATTTTCATTTGATGATTCTCAAGAAAATTTTTAAAAATCAAAAGTTAAGAGGTGTTGGAAACCTAAAATTTTCTTAATAGGACAATTTTGAGATATTTACATATTCAAATTGTGTAGATTTTAACCTTTCAAAAAATTCCTTACTTTAACCTCTAGGGTAATTAGAAACCCTTAAAACCTATTTTTAAGTAACCTTTGAAACTGGGTCACGCCCATTTACATGGCGAATAATGTAAACAAAATATTTTATTTTTGCTTTAAAGTTGAATGGATGATGGAAATCAAAATATTTAATCCGGAATTAATAAAAATAGTGTTTACATCGAGGTACACAAAATCCCAATGAAAGTGTAAACAACGTAATATAGTTTCAAGTACCCCGAAGAAAATACTTGTATAAATAGAACTACTATCATTGTGTACATATGATACTAATTCATCATTTAATAAGGGAAATGTATCAAAACCAGAAATTTTGTGAAAACTTAATATATATCCTGGTAGTTAAACGATATATGCAATGGAGCGCCTTGACAAACAGAGGCTGTTAAAGGCAAAATACTCATGTTTACAAAGGAAGTTAGGAAAGAAAAAAAGACTAAAAAAGAGGAGAGAGGATCATAAGGTTAAAATATTGTACGTCATTTGGGGTATGGGGAAGAATGTTTTAATAAAAAAGTAATTTTACACTAAATTCATTTATCTCAAAATGTAAATTTTTGATGTTCGATGTACCTTCTCTGGGAAAATAATGTTTACAGGTATGTAAAATTTTTATGATATATTTATTATGATAGCTAATAAGGGTGTTTTTTAGAGGTATAGAACTTTAAATTGCAATAAAACCACGATGTATTATTCGATTGACATGAATTTTTTATATTCGAAAGATAATCTTGTGGCATTACATTTTAAATATGATTTCTGGCATACGACTGCCACGGCTGGCTCGAATGTAGTCCAATCTGGACGTCCAATTTTCAATGACTTTTTCCAACATTTGTGGCCGTATATCGGCAATAACACGACGAATATTGTCTTCCAAATGGTCAAGCGTTTGTGGCTTATCCGCATAGACCAATGACTTTACATAGCCCCAAAGAAAATAGTCCAGCGGTGTTAAATCACAAGATCTTGGAGGTCAATTCACAGGTACAAAACGTGAAATTAGGCGGTCACCAAACGTGTCTTTCAATAAATCGATTGTGGCACGAGCTGTGTGATATGTTGCGCCGTCTTGTTGGAACCACAGCTCCTGGATATCATGATTGTTCAATTCAGAAATGAAAAAGTTAGTAATCATGGCTCTATACCGATCACCATTGACTGTAACATTGTGGCCTTCATCGTTTTTGAAGAAGGATTCCACCAGCCCATAAAGCGCACCAAACAGTCAGTTTTTCTGGATGTAACGGTGTTTCGACATACACTTGTGGATTAGCTTCACTCCAAATGCGGCAGTTTTGTTTGTTGACGTAGCCATTCAACCAGAAGTGCACTTCATCGCTAAACAAAATTCGCTTATGAAAATCGGGAACAATGGCAATCTCGTTTTGGGCCCATTCGACGAATCTACGCCTTGCTTGATGATCGTTTTGATGAATTGCAAAACCAAACTGAGAATAAATCACTTGACAGCTGTTAAATCGGTCGCCATCTTGGAAAGTAATGCCAACTTAAACTTCTATACCCGGAAAAAAACACTCTTTATATACCAAAGTGAGCTCTTTGTAAAAAACTCAAAAATTTATTTTTTACAAAATTTTTTACGTGAAAAATGGGTTAAATTTCACTATGTTTGATAAAATATTTTATAAATTATTAAAAAACACAAAATTACCTAAAAGCTCCCTTCAGTATAGCGAGAAATGCGTACTTTAATTGTATGGGAAATTTCAAGCATGTACGTGTAACAGAGTTTGAGAAAAGGTACATCTAAAACAGTCAATTTAACATTGTCAATGTGTAGATGTTTCTTACTCCTCTTAAAATAGATAATGGATCGTGACGGTCAACGCTTAAAGAGTTCTCAGTATGAAAACAGTCTCGAAAAACCCAGTGATAGCAAAGAAAGAATGACGTGACTTGTCGTACATGTTAGGCCTTTTACTCGGGAATAATTTGAATGTATTCACCCCTACACTTTTGGACGGCACATCCATTCACATTAAGCAGAAAACAATCCCATTGATTCAACCATTTGAGAAATTAGTGGTTTTGCTGGAATAATTTTTGTCAAAAATGCCATTTTTCTTTTCCTGAAGTGTGAACTCTTGTAGCTTTTGTTTTAAATTTTAATCGCGATTGTGGGAAAAAGGATACGAGTGAACAAGATTTGTTTACTCAGTTCAATCGATCTTTGACACTGATGAATTATTATAAATTCTCTTTTTCCAATGATCGTAATTATGCTTACATTAAAAAAAAGACAGCTTTTTTTTCTTTTCTATACAATAGGTATTTTTATGAATTGCTATACTGAACGCCTGTCTTATATTCACCTGAATAACGTAGTATCGTATTCTGAGATAGTTAAGACTAATAAGAAAGGTTCTGCATGGATCACATGTTTGTACCTCAAAAATTACAAGTAAAGAGTGTTTTTTTCCAGATATAGAAGTTTAAGTTGGCATTACTTTCCAAGATGGCGACCGATTTAACAGCTGTCAAGTGATTTATTCTCAGTTTGGTTTGGCAATTCATCAAAACGATCATCAAGTAAGGCGTAGATTCGTCGAATGGGCCCAAAACGAGATTGCCGTTGTTCCCGATTTTCATAAGCGAATTTTGTTTGGCGTTGAAGCGCACCTCTGGTTGAATGGCTACGTCAACAAACAAAACTGCCTCATTTGGAGTGAAGCTAACCCACAAGTGTATGTCGAAACACCGTTACATCCAGAAAAACTGACTGTTTGGTGCGCTTTATGGGCTGGTGGAATCCTTCTTCAAAAACGATGAAGGCCACAACGTTACAGTCAATGGTGCTCGGTATAGAGCAGTGCTTCTCAAACTGTGGGGCGCGCCCCCATGGGGGGCGCGATGACCTTACGAGGGGGGCGCGAGCATATCGAAAATAAAAGATTTAAAAAATAATTAGTTTACTGGAATGAATTAAAACAAAATACTTTCAGACATAATAAAATTGCACTTTTACTCTGATATAATTTATAGGCGATATTAAGCCATCAAAAATAAAAACTTCTTCAGTACCTAATTAGCTATCTTTGATCCTATAACCAAATAAAAAACTTTTATTTCATGTGCTGTCATCCCGTGATGAGAGATTTTTTTATTACGCTTTTTTTTATATAACCTAACATACTACTCTCTCAGAGAAAAACCAGATCCCGGACCCAGAATCGAAAAACTTTAGGAACATAAAAAATTCATCACTGTCATTATTTTTGAAATACTGCAAATTATAGCTGTAATCTGTTTGACCTTCTAAGTTAAGTTTTATGATATTTGGAAAACCACGGAGAGCACACACACACACACAAGCACATGAAGGATTACTTGGCCAAGACATACACTGCTGGACAATTGCTAAGGACGGATAACACTATCATCCATAGCAACCACAAAATGAAAGGAAGAAAAATGTGGAAAATTAGAATAAGTGCGGGGTGCAAGAAGAAGTATGAGTATGCATATTTTTCCACGTCTGTTCATGACGTGATAGCGTTCATAAGAGCTTTAAAGGTTTTGACGCGTGTGGACAGTTGTTGTTTCAAGTCAAATTTTTACACGAAAGATTTAATACACGAACATAAAATTTTTTGGCATGTCTTCCCGACATCACATAGATGATTTTATGCGTGGCCGAATTATGGAAAGATCGAAGAAGGGCGAAAAATAACAGATGTTGCCAGGGAGTTCGACATCGCTCACGACAGCGTTGTTTCACGGCTGTGGAAGTCATTTAAAACTACTGGAATGTGTAGTAGACGGCACGGGTGAGGTCGTGTAGGAAGTACGACGCCTGCAGAAGACAGATATATCGTCCTATCAGCAAAAAGGAACAGGCGCACCACAGCTCAGCAAGTGGCAAATCAATTTCTTGCTGCCTCAGGAAAGCAGATCTCCCAAAAAACTGTTGCCAGACGTTTGAGGGGAGGAGGACTATACGCACGCAGACCTGTTGCGTGTGTCCCATTGACCAGACAGCACCGTACTGCCCGTTTGCAATGGTGTCGTGAGCATCACAATTAGACTGAACAGGACTGGGCATGCGTACTATTCTCAGATGAGAGTAGGTTCAGTCTGTCATCGGATTGTAGACGCCAACTGATCTGGCGCGAGAGTGGTACTGCTTATCGTCCAGACAATATCCAGGAAAAGAACCGATATCCGACATGCAGTATCATGGTGTGGGCCGGCATCATGATCAATGGCCGCACGCGCCTACATGTGGTTGCGAATGGGACTATGACGGGTCAACGATACATTGATGAAGTTCTACTTCCTCATGTTCGTCTTTTCCGTGGTGCTGTCGGTGATAAATTTGTTTTTATGGACGACAACGCAACATGTCATCGAACACTCGCTGTTCAGGATTGTCTAGACAGCGAGGGTATTCAACGTCTCGTATGGCCAGCGCGTTCTCCAGATCTAAACCTATTGAAAATGTGTGGGATGCTTTGGGGAAGTTGCAAGTGGTCGAAACTATCCTCCGACAAACAAGAGCACCCTCATCCGTGTACTCACAGAGGAATGGGATAAATTGCCTCAACAGCTGCTGGATAATGTTGTGCAAAGTATGGTACGACGTGTGGAATGTTGCATCACACTCCACGGTGGACATGTCCCGTACTGATACCTTTCTTTAAGGTGCCTACTGACTTTTAGATGCATTGTTCCATTTCTCCGTACGCAGATCAAATGAACATTTTTTTTTCTTTCAGATGTTTCACAGTTTTTGTACTTTCCAGAACAATAAATATTCTTTATTCTAATGTCTAAACAGTGTGGCAACTATATTTTATCCTACTAGGCCTCATGTCTCGCTTAATGTTATGCTACATAGCAATTTGTGATCTGTCCTTAGCAATTGTCCAGCAGTGTATTTTTATAAATATTCTCAATGTATAAAGCATAACGAAAAACATTTCACACAATTTTTTAGCAGTAACATACATATTATCATAATGAATATACTTTTTACCCGGAAGTAGTCGTGCGGGACACACAGATTACGAAATCGTTAATTCTGGCAAAACTGTTTATTTATTACCAAAGAAAAATTGAAAAGTACTTGAAATTAGGTAAGTAAACTTTCTCTTAGCTAAATTATTCACTGGAATCATTATTTGTATCGTGTACAATAAAATAATTATAAAAAAAAAGGATTGGGGTGACTCAATAACCCCGACCGTACCGAGTGCGCGCCTGCTCCCGGGTTAAAAAACATGTTGAAGTCTTTTCACTTTAAATATTAAAAATAATACAATTATTCTTTATCGATATTTTATATTATTGATCATTATTTAACATCAGGGGCGCACACAAGGGGGGGATCCGGACCCCCCCCCCCAAAGCCCTTGATATTTTTTCCGATTGATTATAATTCTAAGTTTATAGTACGCAAAATTTAGTTAAGTATTTGTTATTAATGATTAATTTTATTAGTTAATGCTAATTATTTATTCAAGAATTAGTTTTTTACTGTGTTTTGTTCCCGAAAATCGACAAAATCAAAAGGAACCTGATACAAGATTGGTGAACTTTCGACCCGGGACCCCCCCTCCCCCGCCCTTGAAAAATTCCTGTGTGCGCTACTGTATAACATTAATTATAAATGCTAATTCTGTGAGGCTTAAAATTACAATTCGCTTAAAACAAATTATAATTTGAGCAACGATTTAAAAAAAATCATTTTACGTATTTGTAAACATTGTCGAGCACTTGGCTTTGCTTCCCTTACAATTCAGCTATTATATCAATAATGTTTTATTTTCTTATAAATGAACTCGTGCAAGCGGGTACTTCAGCCGGTATACTTTTAATGTATCAGTGCTTCACAGAATATTTTATAACTAATTAATTAATACTAAATTAAGAACAAGTTTAATAAGTATTAATGACGTCCGTGAGCTTGTCTTGGAAAGCAAAGTTTTTATAAGGAATGCTTATTATTAGAAATTGACCCTCTGAGTTCTTTTTCTATATTTAGCACATATCTATATTTTATCTTCTAAGCAGCTACCGCATTTTGTAATACGTTCAATTTAAAAATTAGAGAAAGGAAAAAATAACATAATAATTATCCTATTATTTTATTTATTTATTTATTTTGCTAAAAGTAGTATACAAAATTTTTAATACTTATGTTACTAATTTGTATAGTTTATAATTAAGATCGTTTATTGTAACTTTAGAAAGTGCATTATTATTGCATTCAGTACATTATTAATGTATAAGGGGGGGGCGCGAAAAAATTGTGATCGAAAAGGGGGGCGCCAGTATTGAAAGTTTGAGAAGCACTGGTATAGAGCCATGATTACTAACATTTTCATTCCTGAATTGAACAATCATGATGTCCAGGAGCTGTGGTTCCAACAAGACGGCGCAACATGTCACACAGCTCGTGCCACAATCGATTTATTGAAAGACACGTTTGCTGACCGCCTAATTTCCCGTTTTGGCCCTGTGAATTGACCTCCAAGATCTTGTGATTTAACACCGCTGGACTATTTTCTTTGGGGCTATGTAAAACCATTGGTCTATGCGGATAAGCCACAAACGCTTGACCATTTGGAAGACAACATTCGCCGTTGTTATTGCCGATATACGGCCACAAATGTTGGAAAAAGTCATCGAAAATTGGACGTCCAGATTGGACTACATCCGAGCCAGCCATGGCAGTCCTATGCCAGAAATCATATTTAAAATGCAATGCCACAAGATTATCTTTCGAATAAAAAAAATTCATGTCAATCGAATAATACCTCGTTGTTTTATTGCAATTTAAAGTTCTATACCTCTAAAAAAACACCCTTTATATATATATATAGTTGAATTCTCTACAAACAAGAGATAAACATTCATCAATCACATTCGAAACACATTGTTTTAGCCTAGTATATATATATACTAAGCTAAAACAAAAATTCTGCTAAAAAACCTACTAAAATGAATTACTTCCTACCTAATTATTAAACAATGATAATGCAAAAATATAATAAAAACTAGTTGGTGTACCCGTTCTTCGCACGGGTGAATTGAAAAATGAAACAATACAGATTAAGGGATAAAGAAGTTTTTAATCAGTTAATTTTACGTGAATTGCAATTTTAACAAAAAAAATCTTTTTGCATATTTCAGCTGAATAAAAAAAAAACATGTTTGTTAAATTTTAAGTCTGTAGATCTAATAGATGATAAAAAAGGACTTTTTTTTATTTTTAACTCCTCCTGACTCTTTTGAGGGTCTATTTTTGAAAATACATTTCTAAGCTGATCTCTGCTCAGCAAAAGAAACACGTTGCTACAAATTTTGTGTAATGAAAGCTTAAAATAGTGTAAATAATTTATATCTGGAAGTGTTATACGTTAATATTACTTTCTATTGTATTTATTTTTTGTTAAAATTCTAATATTCGCAAACAACGCCGTTCCTTAAAATATAATGACGATTCAATGGAAACATAGCGAAATGTTGGCGATAGAGTCAAGTTGGCAACTGTCTAGAGCTGCTTTCATAGCTCGAGCTTTATTAGAGCTTTGGGAAAAATATGACTTACGCTTTCGCGGCATAATTCTTAGTAGGTACTTTTTCTACACTTCCAAAAATACAGTACGGTAATTATTATTATTATTATACTTAAAAAATATAAAACCTGTCTATTCAATTAAAATTTTGGCGTTATAATTAACTACTAACCACAAACAAATAATGCAAATTTATCTAAATGATGTAGTGAGAAAGACAAAGTTAATCTATTTTAAATACCAGAAGCGATATAAGTAAGTTTAATTCTGAAATAGAAAAAAATACTGATTACACTGATCGCAAAGCAATAAATTAGAACTGAACGCGCACTGTCACATAGCGTAGACAGAACAAAAAGGGAATGTTTTGCTTCACACATAAAAGATATATGCTGTCGCGGGCGTTTTTGCACATGGCAGAATTTTTTCCTACTTACTTGACAATTATCGTTATAATTATTTTAGACACTTTACACAATATCTTTATAAATTATAGCCTATGTGTTATTCGGTTGTTTTTGCTTGAAAGAGTAAAACACATACACACACAATATATATATATATATATATATATATATATATATGTGTGTGTGTGTGTGTGTGTGTACTAGCTGACCCGGCCACGCGTTGCTATGACTTTGTTTTAATACGTTGATTTAATATTATTCTAAGCTATTCAATGTAGTCAAATTAATCTTTGTTTACAATTTCTGAGAGTTGAAATTAAGTTTAAAACAATATAATGTGTTTAATTTTACGTTTTATTCTTCTCCTATTTGAGTATAGTATAATGCATGAATTATTTACGAAGTTGTTAAGTAACAACATATGAAGGTGTAATTTTGTAAATGAGATGAATAAAGTCGATTCTTTTAGCAATTTTTAATGCAGTTTTTATCATTCTATATTATAACAATAAATAATTTTAATACAATCAAACGCTAATCGGTGCAAAATATTTTTTTGTAACTTGTCTTTTGCTTACGCAAATAGAATCGGTGGTTTTCTCACACGTAAGCATGCAACATATATGTAGTTACCCATGCGATAAACGTGGATTTTCTACGTCCCAGCCCCAAATGTACATTGTTTGGCTTTGAGATATATATTTATGGTCATCGAGAAAGCCAAACGAATTGGGAATTGAAGCCTCTTGAATGGTATTGGAGATTTTGACGTTATCGGTGGAATACGTCGCAACACAGGACAAACCTTTAAACTTTAGAATCAAAATGGTTGCTTCAAGAAGATTCCCTGTAATTCTTTTGATGACAAAACGTGTACCGTTACATAATCTAGGTGGATTTAAGTTACGCAGAAGAATAACCAGTGAACCAATCTTTAATCGAAGAGTGTGAGGTGGCATTCCTAATATATCTAATGAATCCAAAATCTGTACATATTCTTTTTCATCAACCATAGTGTCTATTGATTTAAAAAGCATTAGATCACAAAGCAACACCTCTGTATCTGGAAGTTTATTTCGTCATCATCAACATTTTTTTTTCTGCCTAAAGTAACAGGATTACAGTCAGTCATTACCTTGATAATTATACAGTATATTCGAAAAGAGACACTCTCAATCAGTTCCTTTTTATTTTGCCTGAACAACAGTACAGAAATTATCTGGCAATTTGATACATTGTGTATTTTGATCTACTCCACTGTTTCTTATATCTAGCAGTTGGTTAGAAAATATTTGCGCCGACTGATGAAATTAAATTATCAATCGAGTGTTTCAACGTTTAGCTATAAAAACGATTGCTTTAAACTTGCGTTAATCTCTTGAGCAGAAGTAGAGCGAGGAACGACTTGTAATGTCCGTCGGAAATCACCAGACAGGAGCAGGACAGAACCACCGAATATTTTCTCGTTGCCGTTTAAATCTTGCAAAGTTCTATGTAAAACTTCTAGTGAGTATTTATGGGCCATAGTACACTCATTGCAGAATATGATTGAACTCCTTTGCAATAATGTAGCCATTTCGCTTCTTTTTTTTAATGTTTCACATTGAGTCTGGTTTTTCATCGAATGTCTAATGGCATCAGAAATGCTGAATGTGCAGTTTACCCACCATTTAACAAAGTGGCTGCAATGCCTGAGGATGCAATTGCCAATGCAATTTTCTGTTCATCGTCTTTTCACAAGGGGACGCCTGCAAGTGTTTTTAGCTATAGGGAATAAAAATACGAACGCGGAACTCGAAGACAAAGCCATTTGACCTCATTCCAATAATATCCAGCAAAACTAAATGCGAATCCAAGTTCTCGTTCCCCATCCTGAGACGCACTTGGGCCCACTTTTGTATCCCTGCTCCTGCAAGTTCCATCCCTGAAGGAGGGGGCCGTACTATCGTCGGGCATTATCCGGCAAAGTTACAGGAGTTTCTAAAGTACGATTTCAGATTCTTGACCCCATTCAGAAAAACACCAGGAGCTTACGTTGCACACACATTGCAAGAATTTTAAGGTAAGCCCCTGCCATGGTTTGCTTAAAATATGTTCGTCTAGCATTATTTGACATTGTAAGGGGAATTTCGCTAATTGGATGGAATATTCGGAAAAAATACGACTCAAAATACGACAGAGATCCCCTTTTTGCATCCCTACGTTTTCAAATTAGATCGACACCGCTGTCCACGCATAATGCGGTCGTCCGGTATTATTCGGAAAAGTTACCGAAACTCCTAAAATCCGATTTCAGATTCTCATTCCCAGCATCTGAAATGCTCACAGGACCGATTTTCGATGAACCAGAGAGGGTAAATTCAGCAGCTAGAGAGAATGACATTTCGTAAGTGGGATTCAAACGCGAAACCATTCCACATAATTCCGGCAATATATCCTTTACATTTATGGGAGTTTTTGAAATTCGATTTCAGATTCTTGTTTCCTACCCCAAGACGCAACCGGGCACCAGGGACAATCCTAGGGTAACGGCCGCCCTCGTGCAAACAACTAATGTGCCACACCCCCCCTACAGAACTTTTCATATATTTTGACTAATACTTAACGTAGACGTAAGAAACTCATCTACTTAAGTAAAACACATAAATAATAATTCAAATAAAATTTGAAGTTCAAAACTTCATTTTTTGGCCAGGTAATGAGTTATAATAGCGACCAAATACTTTAACAAAATAATAAACTAACAAAAATATAACCTTTAAAATAAAAAGAAACATTTTATAATTATAACTGCAGAACGACAGAATTTACTCCAAAAATACAATCTGATAAAAATAAATACCAAGGCAAAAATTTCGTGAAATGGAGAGTATATAAATCAGTTCTTCTACTAAGACTAAGAAATAAACTACACCGTAAAATCCGGCGTAAAACGCGCACTTTAACTCAAAAAATAAAATCGAAATTTACGGGTACGCGTTATAACTCGGGTATAAAAATGAGAGCTATAAAAATAAAAAAGATGAGCATAAAAAAAGATCAGACTTTTGCATATATCGAAATACTGTTTCTGTGTAAGAAATAACATTCCTTATGAACTTAAAGGGTTGTAATTCTGAAAATACACTATTTTTTACTAAAGCTTGGAATAATACTCGAATAAAGGACTTCAAAACATAAGATTATTGTACACATGCATTTCAGGTTTCTTCGTTAAAAAGGGTGTGCGTGTTATATAGCGAATATAAGTATATGCACTTTATCCGCCGGATTTTACTCTAACTATAAAATAACTTTTCTGGCTTTCTGAGAAGCAAATTTGTTAATAGTTTGAATTAAATCAATTTTTTCTGAGGTTTCAGATTCAATTGAGATTATGGCCAAATCTGAAAGCCTTTCTTGTGTGTCATATTATTTCTCAAGTAGTTTTTAATTTACTGAATTTTCTTTCACCGGAAGCTGCAGAAACAGGTAAGGTTACAAAAATTATAAATGCCAGAGCGAAATTGGGAAAACAGGTAATAAGATCATTTTTCTCTATAATTTCTAATATCTTAGTTGGCTGTTTTTTATAACAGGGAAAATGTCTTTGAATGAAGTTGTTTCATTGAAGAGCTGTATATCGTCTATATATCTTATTTTGGAATTTTTTTTTATTTTTTTCCTCTTATTATTGCAGCAATAGTTTTTTTTTCAAAAGTTCATCAGAAAGTGGATAAAAAATGTACCAGTTTTCTTCTTTAAAAGGACTTTCTTCCCAAACGATTTTGTGTCTCTACACATAACACATTTATTTTCAACAGTGTCCCCCTCTTCTAAATCTGGATTGATTTCAGTGGAGGAATCATACTTGCTGTTATACTCTGCGTCATTTGATTCTTCCTCATCATAACCGTGAAGAGAATTTCTTCATCCAAAAATACTGTTGTACTATATCTGTTAAATACTGTAACAATTAAATTACTTAAATATCACATTTCTTCATCATAACTACAATAATACGCCATAGCATAAGGAACATTTAAAACGTGCTCATGCATTCAGAAATGTAACGGCGATTCACGCGCTGGGAAGGGCATACCCGAAGAGGCGGTATCCAAAAATAAATATTTAGAACTCGCCTACAAGCTAAGCCCCCATCAAATGATATGACCTTGAACTCAGCTACACGAGAAACTACCCTTTTTCAAAAAAAAGGTTTAGAAGAAGCGTTGAAAAAAGGCAGACGGTGGGTATGGCATACCCTGCGCGGGAAGTGCCAGGTTAAAACTGAGAATGATCTCCGACATGATGCATTCTACATAGGTATATAGTTAAAAATATTTTTAAAAGTATTTCTACATTAGGGAAAGTCGAGACCATTTCGCAACTTCAATGCTTGCACAAAGCCTCGGGTCTGCCCGAAGGACAATTTCCGATTCCGAGTCATATAAATTATTTCTCTGCAGCAGTGTGGAAGGAATTTCTATGACTGCTTGAAAATAAAGTTATAAATTTTGAATTAAAAATAACTAAATTCTTTTTTAATCGAATCTAAATTTTCAAACTTTTTAAAGTTTTCTATTTATTATTGCGAACTGTAAATTTATTCCATGAAATATTTACAACATTAAAGTAATACATATAATCTTATAAACTTTTTAATTTTTTTCCAAACTCTCAAAAATTACATTTCTTTTTTTTTTTTTTCAATTTTTCTGACTGAATTATGAAATTTCTGATTAAATACAAACATATTTTGTTTAATTCTTTAATTCTTTATAGAAATCATAGTTTCATTTCTAGAACAAAACGTAGCTTAGCTTCCAGAATACTTTCAAAATTATTGAAATATGTCCCCCAAAAGTAAGTTTTCAAAAATTATAAGGTTTTTTTTAAAAAAACTAGCAACACACAATCACAATACTCTGAATTTGTAAAGTTTCCTTTTAAAGTTTCTAAATATAAGTTAATAAAACAGTAATATTATTATTATACTTGTTTGTTTGTTTATTTAAATATCTTAATACTTTGAGACTAAACAGAAAAATAAAACATTTCTAGAATAATTTGAAATGTCTAAGATAACTCAAAACTTTTTACAAAGGCCACAATATCACAAAAGAAATCTAAAATTTTTTAACTAAATTTGTATCTTAATATTACATTAAAAATACTCAAGATTATACAACCTTACCACTTATTGAATGATTTTTCACATTTCTGTTTTGTTTGAAATCACTTATCTACTTTATAAATTGTGTTTTTCATATTTTTAGTTCTGTAATGCATTTTACTATCACTTTGATTAAATAGTTTTATACTACTAGAAGCAACTAAAAAAATATATATTACCTATATTTTTCCACATTTATTATTGTTCTGTAAAAATTGCTATAGATTGTTAAAGTAAAATATTGCTATAGATTGTTAAAGTTGAATTTTGATTGACCTTATTAGAAGCATACAGAATGCTATACAATATCTTAGAGAAATTATATGATTTTAATGTATTTTTATAATTAATTATACACATAACTAATTATTATAGGTTGCATTAAATATTCTTTCAAATTCTCTGGGCAAAAGATCTTAATCAAGAAGGTATCGTGTAAATCAGTCTTAAAATAGCACTAAATGCAAAAAGAAAAAAGAATTTGTGCTTTTCAAATTCAATCTTACAAAATAATGGTACTCTTAGCAGTCTTGGGGTATATTAGAAAAATTATGTGTTTATTTCACATGTTACCTGAATAAAAAAAAAATTTCGTGTATCTTTAAGTAAACTTAACATATTTTATTTTTTTGAAAATTCTTTTCACAGTTTGAAGCAACAGGATGTCGGTGTCATATAACTAAAAAGGGATGGGAGAGCTTTTTTGGAAGAGGGAGTCCTACACAGTAAATGTTTCATTTTACTCCTGAGGGTTACTTTAAAATAAGCAGTTGTGATTTATACCATCAAAAGACTCATTTTCAAAGAAATTGGCCAGCTGAAAGAAAAGCACATAGTTCCATCTTTTACAATTTAATCGCTTGAAATAACCGCAGGTAGTTATGTTTTTAATTTAACTATTTTGAATTTTATAATAGTAATATTTTAAAGGTTTCAAAGACAAGCTTGTGTTTTTCTTTAAATAAATCAAATATATTGACGACCTGATAAATCAAAGCAACTTCGAAAGAGAAAAGAAATAGAAATAAAAAAGTGCAACGCAATCGGTTAGACTCTTCAATTCATAGACAAAACAAATAATAAAGTGATTGCACCTTGTGGTGGTGCGCTTTTTCTTTGAATTTACATTATAAATAAAAATGCTATCTAAAGCTGACACAATACATAGGCTTTCAAAATAAATCTGTGCAACTGATTATTTTCAATAAACTTCTTTAAATACAAAATTCAATTGATTATTTCAAACATGTGATAATTAAACTTTTTTCATTTAAAAATTTTCCTTTTACATAGCATCAAATTAAAAAAATATATATATCTGTGACTAAAAGGTACTTTTTTTTTTACTCAGACATAATTTATTTATGACATGATGCACAGCTGGAATTTCTAATTAAATTACATTTCTTAGTATTAAAGGACAAAATATGCAGTGTCTGGATTAGATTGCTTGGGTTAAATTTCTGGCAATAAGACATACTGTGTCACACACTAAGTTCCTTATTGGGAGATACAACTGTATTTTAAGATATTAAGATAAAGTGTAAAGGAAAAACTTATTGTATTTGCTTTTATGAAAAAAAAATCAATGTGTAAAAATAAAATACTTTGTTTAACGATTTTAATTAAAAAGTTTACTGAGTTAAATGAAAACTAGACTATTTTATTGTTAATGAAATTATTTTGCATATATGTGTCAATAGTAACAGTATATGGATTTTAAAATCTTTTTTTTGGATCTAATTGAAATAATATTGTTGACACGAATCTTTTCTTGTAAGATAACTTTCATTTTTGGAACGAGTTATTGCACAAATATCATTATTGTTCTCAGTATTTAAAAAAATTGCAATTCATTTGTCTGTTGCTCAAAGTAAATTTCGGTTCTTTTCCCTGAATCACTGTGAATGCAAAATCATTACAAAATATGTATTTGAAGATTTTTTCTCCTTTTTTCATGCATCAAGTGAAAATTTTTGAAATCTTTTTGTTATCATTAGAACATTTTTATAAGTCATTGTGTTATCGTTGATTAAAGTATCCGAAAGGCATTTCTTAAAATTATTTCTAAATGTTCAAAGTTTGAATTAGATCAGTAATTAATGTGTTATTTCAATGTTTTCTCTTTTACTCTAAAAGGAGATAAATTTAGTAATATTATTTTGCTATTTTTTTAAATATATTTTTAATAATTGCATGTGTTATAATAAAATAATATATTTTTAATATATAGTATTAAAAATATTTCTAAATGACAAAATATTTTTTGAGAAGCCAAAAAACGGAACTTTATTGGACTGAGAACTATAATGTATTTATTATTTTTATTTAAGTATCACAGTCTACTTTTTAAGTATTTTTATTAGTGTTAGTTCTTTTAAGATTGATTTACTATGATCATTTAGTTCTAGTTCTATATTAATGAGATTTGAGAAAGTATTTTTTCTTTGGAAATTGTGTATAAGTAAAACCCATTTTTTAAATTCAAATTTGTTTAAATACATGCAATCTTTTGTGAGCGCTGTATGCAGATTTATATTTGGGTCTGTTGGAAAAAAAAGTCAAATGTTATATTCTCAGAGGGCATAGTTTTAATTTGAAAAAGATACTTTGTTAGAATGTATTGCCATGTAATTACCATTTCCAAATATATTAAGTATACGTAAGTACAGTATTTCAATGAAAGTAAAAAATATGGGCTTATTCTTTGCTTCAAATTTACGATAGGATTTTGAAAAATGTTATCAAATTCTTAAGAAGTCGTAACGATTTTTTAAGAATATTTGATCGAATATGGCTTTCGACGAAATAATCTGATATACAAAAGAACTGTCCGACGGGACTAACTTTGACTTTGAGGTGATTCCTGCTAAGTTTGAGATGACGCAGCTACATTACAGAATTCGACAAAGAAATATTAATTTTTATTATGAAGCACAAGATGATCCAGTGGACGACCCTGAATTAAAATTCAAGATAGTTTTATTTTTATTTTTGCACAATGGATCAAGCAATTGACACCTTAGACTGTAGATTTAATTAAATGAGTACCCACAGCTATTGTTTTCAATTTTTATACAATACATATGATTTAAAAGAAATCTTTAAAAATTTAATAACTAAAAACTGTAAAAATTCAGAAATAATTTTGGCCGATAAGGAATCAGTGGGTATAAACGCGCTTGATCTTGCAAATAAGTCAGTGCCAGTTTCTATTTTGTTAGGCAAAAAAAGAAAACCCAATTGAAGTTATAAAACTTATTTCAAGTTTAGAATTTTCACCAAATTTTGCTACTGCATTAAAATTTTTGCTTTGTTTGCAAATAAATATAGCAAATGGAGAGACGAGTTCTTTAATATTAAAATTCATTAACAAATTCTTACCATTCACAACTTTAAGAGATTAAATGATTCAGCTGTATTGACTATCGAACATGAATTAGTTGAACAAAGCGATGTTAGGAAATTGATCAGAAAGATTTTACAATTATACGCAGAAAAGAAAGATTTGTAATTTTTGTTTGTGTTTGTAATTTCTGTTGGTGAAAACTATTCAAATTTTGTAGGTGTGTATCTATGAACAATTTATCCTTTTCCATAATATGTTTTCATTTTGAAGAGGGGTGGCATTATGAATTTTTTTCCCAAGTGGCAAAACTTCTCGAGTCAATGTTCATCAAAAAAAGGTGATGCTATCTGTTAGGTGGAATTTCAAAGGAATCAGTATTTTTTTAGCTTTTACTGTACAACAAAACGGTTACTGTCATCAGCAGGATAAATTGAACAATTTATTTGGACAGAAAAGATAAGAATTGAACAGGAGAGAAGGAATTGATCAGGATTTATTCTAATAAAAAATCCCTTTAAACTGATGGGCCAATAAATAATTATCATCAGCGTTTTAGGTTTTAGCGAGTATAGACAATGCTTTTTTTATTTTTTTAAATAAACTAGATGCTTTTTTAAAAAAAATATCTTATAAATATGATATATTGCTTTGTAAAAAAAATTTAGAATATTTTTAGTTTGAGCACAGTCGATTGTATTATTGTAATTTTATGATCTGAACTTTTAAATTTATTTTCAGTAAAATCAAGTCCTTAGTTAACAATATAAATATGTCTGGCAGAAAATATAAAAGTGGAGCGGAAAAAAGAGAATTACTGTTAAATCGAGAAAAAGAAAAAATTAATTGTGTCAAAATTTTAAATTTTCTTACAATGGAGTAAAGTAACAAGAATATAACAAACGCTGATACATTTGCAAGAGAAATGGAAATGAACTTAGCCAAAGAAAACGGAGAAACACAACAAACAAACATTCATGATGAAAATATGTAAGATCTCGATGACCAGCAGCCTTCTGAAAAAGATATTGTTCAGCCAGAGGATATCAGTAATGCCATGACAGAAAAGTGTTTAGAAAATGTTGAGTTTAAGAAATACGTTAACGTGGACTCGTGGCCTTATATATAATCGCTAAGTAATAATTTTATTGATTATATTGTTTCGCATGTGAAATGAGTTATTTTCGAACTAAAGATCCAAACAATATATATTCCGTTTCGGTAAGAGAATACAAGATCGAAAGAGATCATTTTTGAACAATCATTTCATTAAAAAACTTAAAAATGGCCAAGTGCTGGAAAGATCTCTTGGCTGTGTTATTCAACCAATATTAGTAGTGTTTTTTGTTTAACCTGCAAACTGTTTTTCTAAAACAAATTCTCAATACACAACTGGCTTTTCTGATTGGAAACAATTTACAAGTTGTTTAGAAAATCATGAAAATTCTATTGAACATAAACATTCAGTGTTAGTTTGGTTGAGACACGAAATGAAAATAAGTCATTAGATAAACAGTTACAGGAGCAACTAAGAAAAGATACGAAATACTACCACAATGTACTCAAACGTGTTATTGCGGTAGTAAAGTATTTGACTATAATAGGTTTAGCATTTAGAGGTACTGAGGAAGTTTTTGGTTCTCCTCATAATGTTAATTTTATGGGTGCCCTGGAACTGCTAGATGAGTTCGATCCATTCATTTGTGATCTTATTGAACAGCGAGAATTAACGAGCGAGAATCGTTAACACCGTACTTATCAAAAAGAATATATGAGCAAATAATTGAAATCATGAGCAAGAAAATCATCAAAACAATTACAACTCAACTAAACAACGATGACATAAAGTACTATTCAATTGTGAGGGATTCAGCACCAGATTTGTCCCATACTGACCATCTTGCTATTGTACTACAATATTTTTTTCGGGGAAAAGTGTATGAAAGGTGTGCCCCATTAATTAAGATTAGTAGTCACACTGGCTTATACTTATTTAATTCTCTACAAGAATTTTTAGAAACAAATGGAGTGTTGTTGGATAATGGTAGGGGACAGTCATTTGACCACGCTGCCAATATATGCGGTCAATTTAATGGTGTGCAAGCTCTTCGTAAAGAAAAAATAAATTCGCTAATTATGGGCTGTGTGCTGTACTTTCTCTTAATCTGGTTCGTGCAGAATTAGTTAAGGTGGCAACAGAAATCGTGAAAATCTTTGGATTAGTGCAACAAATATGTTTTCCTTTCTGCTTCGGCCCATAGGTTGGAGCTTCTAAATCGTGAAACTAAACTGAAATTTACCTTAAAAAGTTTAAGTCAGACCAGATGGTCTTGCCACTACTATACTGTTGAAGCTTTAAAATATAATTATGATAATATCAAGAATATTCTTAAGACATTTAGCGACAATGAAAATGAGAAAATTGATTTTCGAAAAGAGAGGCAGCAAATTTATATAATAAATTAACAAAACTCGAAACTGCCATTTTAATTATATTTTGGGAAGAAATATTAGAAAGATTTAATTCGTTTAACAAAAAAATTAAAGACTCCTGGTCTGGATATCTATGAAGGGAATAAGTTTATTATGTCATTAAAAATGTTTATAAGCAATGTACGACATGAATCACATAAAAACTAAAGGAGTATCAAGACGCAGCCAAAAAATTAAGTCCTAGTGTAGAAACGGAATATAGCGATGTGAACAAGAGACAGGTTATTTCCAAATTTGCGGATAAATCCACAGAAAAAGCTGCGTATGGGACAGAAAATTTTAAAAGAGACACGCTTATTGCTGCTTTAGATAAGCTAATCCTTGATTTAAATAGAAGAAGTCAAGTATATGCAGAATATAGAAAGAAATTTAAACTTTTGGATTTGCAAGATCAAAGTAAGGAGAACATCGACCTGGAGAGTGCACGCGCTATTATTGATTACTATTCAGATGACGTAGACCAACATTTAGTAAAAGGAGGTATTCGATGCAAAACTTATTTAAAAGAAACTGAGCTAGAGTTCTATACTTGTAGAGATATATTTAATTTAATTTTTGAAAAGAAACTTGTGTGTTGGTGTTTTTCCAAACTTTTATACCATTTTAAAGATTTTTCTAACACTCCATATAGAAGCAGAGCGTGCTTTCTCTAAAATGCTCTATATAGAAAAGAAATATAGGACATCAATGAGAAATACTAGGCTTAATTATTTATGACTTCTTTTATTGATACTGATCTCACCAAAGACTTAAAATGTGATGAGCAAATAAAAGAATTTGCCGCACAAAAATGTAGAAATTTTTTTTTTTGTAAATTATGTTATTATATATAATGTATTTAAATTGCTTGAAATAAAAAAAAAATTAAAAAACCCCTTAAATTTCGTATGTTTTAAATGTACCCGCACAATTTTTTTTTAGGAAAATGGCAAAAGATAAATTATTTAGGGGGGGAGATATCATTAGCCCAGGGCCCCCAAAGATCACGGTCCGGCCCTGGAAGGGGGTATTTTCATTTACAAGCGAATAACATTCTGAATGGATTTTTCGCATCCCAAGTGTTATCTGTATTTCACTTCAAACGATCTTTTTTGTCAAACCGCTTTGAATGAGAAGTTTTTCCTGGTTTCTGACTACATACTACTCCTTGTTTTGTCGTTATTTTGAGTAATTTTACCAGCTTTTAAACTTTTTTATTGTGGGTCTTGAGATTCAGAATTCACATAGAAAATTTATATCGTTTGAAGCCAGTGGCATACTATTTTATAAACATAGAAAGGAACTCTTAATATGACCATTAATAACATTTTATGACTTTTTGCTTACGCACATCGGGGCCCTGTTGCTAGGGCTGGGGGCATATCATTGATACTGGCCCCCTGATAATGCAGGATACACCCCTGATGAGAAGGAATGTTCCTCAGAGTTTGAAATCCATTCTTATTTTTCTCAAACTATGTTATATGCTATCGGGACTTATTTTGATTTTCCAATAACTATTTAAAATTCAGCATATTTATTCAACTTATCATAAATTTTATTTTCAGAAATTCAGAAAAAATTTTGCTTGATCGATAGAATTATAGGTGGCCTGTGGCCGCCCGCTTGTTTCGGCTGCTCGCGTGCGGTGCAAGCGCTGCACACCTGCTAGGATTGGCCCTGCCAGAGACTAACTACATTTGGCTCCCCAGAGTCTTCAAGTTCAGTCATTGGAAAGGGGCATTATAGACCCCCGTCATTATCCGACAAAGTTGCGACAATTTCTCATATCGAATATCAGATTCAGAATGTCTGCCTTAAAATACGTCAGGAACCAAGTTTTCGCACTCCAAGGCTTTTAAAGTAAGGCAAGGGTGTGACTAAAATACGGTCGTCCAGCATTATCTGGTAAAGTTGCGACAATTTATGATAGTGGATAACAGATTCCGATTGCCCGCCTCAAAATACGTCAGGGATCAAGTTTTCACACTCCAAGGCATTTAAAGTAAGGCCCTTTGAGGGTGTGTCTAAAATACAGCCATCCGACATAGTACGGCAAAGTTACGGGTATTTGTGAGATTCAGGTCGAAATTCGGATTCCACGCTCTGAAATATACAAGGCACTGACTTTTCATGCACTTTGTTTCGTAAAATCCTACTCCGCAAGCACACACGCATTCCGAGATTTTGCGAATTTTCCCGTTTCCAGGATTCTACGCATTTCTGGTAATAAAAAAAAATAATGACGTCAAAAATTGAGATAAAAAATAACCTATATTATAAGTTGGACAAAATGATACACAGTATGAAATATTATGTCAGGATCGGTTGAGTAGTTTCGGAGAACATCGCGGACAAACACTGCGACAAGTAATATATATATATATATATATATATATATATATATATATATATATATATATACACACTCATGTCCATGAATTAAGGATAATGAAGTTCAAGCAAAGAAAGGGACAGAAGCAAAATAAATTTGACTTATTTGTAAAGTCTATTTATTAAACAAAAGGTAAAGAGCAAAAAAAGATGCTATATGTTTGACATAATTAATAAAAATTGTGATTTTTACTCCCTGGAGCAAATTTCAAAAAAGAACCTATTTACAAAAAAATATAACATGGTTAGCATAATGATTAATACGGAGTATGTCACCCGGACGATGCAATACAGGCCTTACAACGCCTAGGCATGCTGAGTATCAAATTATCAATCTGATATTGGGGAATATTACACCACTCATCAAGCAATGCCCACCGAAGTTCCAGTAGACAGGTGGGAGGGGGTTGACGGGCTGCAATTTGGCGGCCAAATATATCCCACACATGCTCTATTGGATTCAAGTCCAGTGAATATGCTGGCCAATCCATACGGGTGATATCCTCCGATTGAAGGCATTCGTCTACAATGTTTGCAAGGGGAGGACGGGCGTTGTCATCCATAAACAGAGATTCAGCACCCATGGCACCCCGAAACAAACGTACATGTTGTTCCAGAATGACATCCCGATAGATGTGGCCTGTCATCATTACACTCTGAACGTGCAGGTCAGTTCTTGAACCAAGAATAATTCCTTCCCAAACGAGCCATCCCACACCCCCGTAACGGTGTCGTTCAATGGTGTTCTCTTGGTGGTAACGGGTACCTGGCACTCTCCATATTACAGTCCGGTGAGAATCAGGCTGCAAACTAAACCTGGACTCGTCGGAAAACATCACACAAGACCACTGTTGTGATGTACACAATGCATGCTCTCTACTGACAGGCCTACGAGCATATAGACCAATGTGCCCTAAGCATTTGTACACGGTCTGCCTTGAAACTGTCGTACCAATAGCTGAAGAGAGCTGACGAGACATGTCTGACGCTGTGCTCCGTCTGTTTCTTTTGGCAGTAACTGCCAAAAAAATACCGGTCCTCCTTCGGCGCTGTAACTCGGGGGCAATCTGTGCTGTAACATCTATTCACATTACCATCATCTTGGAATCGTAGCGAAAGACTGGAGATGACACTCTGGGCGATTCCAAGTTCCTCGGATACTTCTAGCTGAGTACGTCCACATTCCAGTCGTCCAATAATTTTACCACATAAAAAAACATCCAGATGCTTCCTTTGTGTCATAACTATGCGTTTATTGCACTGAAAGGCTTTTAAAGCGCTTGTGAACAATTTTACACGTCTTTGACACAATTCTTTATGTACCCCTCTCTTACACTCTGGTCATTGTGACGTACTATCCGCGCCATCTGGAGGTTTCCTGTAATTTGCATATTCTTCTTCAAGATGTGTGTGATAATTCTACAGGTGAAATTTTTATTTTAGAGTTCAATTTCTGTGTGATTCTGAATTATCCTTAATTTATGGACATGAGTTTATATATTATATATATATATATATATATATATATATATATATGTATTTTTGCATGTACACACACACATATACGTATATATATTAGTCTAACCATTATTTTCAATAGGATTTTTCTCAGTTTTATTAACAAAAAGGGGGGAGGTTGGCTGGCTAAAAAGCATGTTAAACCTCACTTTTATATGAATTATTTTGTATATAATAGTTGTCCTAAGTCTTAAATGTTTATAATACTGCAGCAATCAAATATATATGTTTTTATTCTACTTTTTTAAAATTTCTAATGTATCTTATCTAAGTTCTAATATCTGGTTTATATTACAATTTCTGTTTTTGTATGCTTCAGCCATAGTGATTATTAATGATTTATGTCTGTATAGTAGATAATATTAACTATATACATATAAAAATACACATACGTATGCTTACATAAATATAAAAAAAACTAACAATGAAAAATAGAAAGTTACAACGGTATCTATGAATTTAATAATTTATAAAAATAATAGTTACACAAGTGATTAATGTTATAGCAAGTTTTTAATCTTATGTGAATACAAAAAAATATCTTATATTGTAACTTTTTATGTCAAATAATGAATAAATAAGAATTCCATAATTCCATATTGTGTAATATTTCCATATAATGCACAAAATTTTTAAATCTGTAGACAGACCGTAATTATTTAATAAAAGTCGCATTTAAGGTACACCAATCTATGCGGCCACCTTTATTACTAAGTAAATACATGCGGCCTCTGAGGATAAAAGGGTTCTCCACCTCTGAGATGTTAACCTTCCATACAGCGCTTCCCTTTTTTGGATTATGTCACATAGGGTTACTATGCTGAAAGGCAGATTCTGGAAACCCACGGTTAAAAAGAGCGAAGTACTTGGCATCATTCTGGCGACAATGTGTTAGCTTGGCGACAAGAATCCTCGAAGAGCGAATGCCAGTTCATCGATTTAGTAGCTTGGGGTAATCTAGTATCGCTAGCATCTTGCCTGTTGAATGTTTAGCTAAGTAGAGGAAATGCGTTTTTACTTTTGAATCGTGGTAAGTAATTTTCGTTCAGGATAATTTATGAAAACTGGTATGTTGAAATTTATTTTATATATGAAAAAATATGAATGTGCTTTGCAGTATATACATATACTAGCTGGTATGCCAGTTCTCCGGACGGGTGAACTGAAACATTAAACAACATAGATTGAAGGATAAAGAAGTTTTTAATGAGTTAAATTTACGTGAATTTCAAATTAAACAAAAAAAAAAGCTTTTTGCATATATCAGCTAAACAAAAAAAAATGAAAGAAAAAAAACCGTTTTTGTTAACTTTAAGTATGTATATCTAATAGCTGATAAAAAGGTTTTTTTTTTTAAATTTATAACTCCCTGTAACACTCTTGAGGGTCGATTTTTGAAAATACCTCCCTAAGCTGATCTCTGCTCAGCAAAAGTAACACATTGTTAAAAGTTTTGTGGATTGAACGCTTAAAATAGTGTAAATAATTTATATCTGAAAGTGTAATACATTAATATTACTTTCTGTTGTATTTATTTTATGTTAAAATTGTAATATTCGCAAGCAACGCCGTTTCTTAAATTATAATGGCGATGAAATGAAAAACATAGCGAAATGTTAACGACAGAGTTAAGTTGGCAAATGTCTTGCTACTTTCATAGCTCGAGCTTTATTAGAGCTTTGTAAGACCCGCCGTGTAGGGAGGGGGCGATGCACTTTATTACTTTATCCTCCGCATTATGATTTACTGCAGTTTTTTTCGTACAATATATATTTTTTTATCACTGCATGGAAAATTAAGGGATATACATAAACAAAATACTCCACTTTGGAAAATTTAATCCGTTAGAGCTAATAAATTAATTAAAGATATTCCACTGTAAAATTAATTATATACACCTTTCACTTAAAATAAATAGTCAAATCCTTTTCTAAGGTCTTCATTAACAAACAAAAACATAAGAGACTTAACTACTTTTTCGGGACAAAAAAAATAATAATCTTTGCAATCCGCTGAAAACGCTGTCAGCTGAAAACGCAATATCTGCCCCGCTAAAATAGTCATCATAGAACCCGTGCTGCCATATATCTTGGAAGAGTGGATTTCAAAGAATATTCCTGCTTATTGGTAGAATATTCTTTTTAAGTTGATGTGGTGTGGTAGTTAGGAGAAGGGGGTGCCAGCTCATGTGTCGTCCACGTCACTTGACCATGGTTCAAAATTACGTGGTCCGTTGCCAAAAGCCCTCGTGTAGCTGAACAATGCGACGTTAATATTCACTTACTCACTCCAAAAAATACAGTACAGTAGATATAATTATATTTATACTTAAAAATGCAATATCTGTCTATTCAATTAAAATTATAGCATTATAATTAACTACTAACCACAGACAAATTTTGAAAATTTGTCCAAATGATGTAGTGTGTAAGAGAAAGTTTATTTACTTTAAGTACCAGAACCGATAAAAGCATTTATTTTGAAGAAAGATCAACTTCTTACTACCAACTGTGCATAGTAAAATCATAAAAAAACATTCAAATAAAGAGAGATTTATAACAACCTCTCCGTTCAAAGCTTAGTTTTATTCTGAAATAAAAAAAATTAGGGATTATGCTGATAACAGGAATTAATTAGAAGCGAGCACCTTGCGTAGCCAAAACAAAAAGGGTTTCTTCACAAACAAAAGATAGATATATGCTGTCATGGGCTTTTTTACAGCGCACGCCAGAATTGCTTGCAGATGACAGAATTTTTCTTTACTTGAGAACTATCGTTAAATTTTGGACACTTCACACAATATCTTTATAAATTATAGCCTGTGCTATAAATTATAGCCTATGTGTTATTCTGATGTATAAGCTATATTACTGTAAAGTTTCATTAAAATCCATTCAGTTGTTTTTGCGTGAAAGGCGGCCAAACATCCTCACCAACTTTCGCATTTATAATATATATCTAGATATGTGTGTATGAGTATGGGGGTGTATAAAACCATGTTTGAAGCTTTTCTGTTTCTAAGTAATATTTTATACCGTTTGTTGAATTTTTCCCCTGTCTTTTATTTACCATCGTTCACAGAAGAGAAATAATACATGAGTGCTTTAATATTTGATGATTAAAAAATTATCTTAATTAAATTATTAAATATTTACGTTGAACTTGGAAAATTTTACTGAGTTGTTACATATTAAACATTCTATGTGAAATGATGTAAAGGAAATAACCTCATACCAAATCATCAGTTAAAAATTTGCAAAAAATCACATTTTCAGTTTTTGATTTTTTAGAATAAAACGTTTATCTGGCTTCATAAAATTGTTATTTTGTATTTAGGTCGTATGCTATATATAAAATATTAAAGAATTGGTAAAGCACGAAAAACTGGAATTTAGCATTTAAATGCCTTTAAACTAGTCAAACAGGCTTTAAATACCATATATTTTAGAATATAATTTTAATTAAATTTTTTGATTTATTATTAAAAATAATTACGCATTTTCAGAGTATTTGAAAAGTAAATCTGGCAATGTTTTTGCTTACATTTAACTTGATTTGATAAAAATTACTCGTTCAGTTAGAAAACAAAAGTTATCAGCTTTTATTTGATAGAATATTAGTGAATTATTTGCTTGAATTATTATTATTATTATTGTATACTTACGGCAAATAGCAAAAATAAAAGTTATTCTCGTAAACTTAAGTTCCAAGGAAATTGATTCCGTAATTAGAGTTTCAGTTTCCGAGAATGAAAAAATTAATACCGATTTAAATATTCCAACTGTGAGTGAATCATAGCTAATTAATTCTTTAAAACTTGCACATGTTCCAGAAAACAATGAATCAAAATATTAATTTTAACTTAGGAATTTTAAGTAATATATACTTTTGTTATATATATTATGTTGTGATGTGCGTTTTGAAAGAAAGTATTGTGCAAGACTGTTTTTGGGTTAGTCATGAATATGACTTTAAAATGCAAAGGATTTCAGGGATTGTTAGGTACATTGAGACATTTTGCGGTGTGTCTTCTGGTATATTAACATTTAAAGATTTTGCAGAACATGAAGGAATTTGAGTCACCGACTTTAAGGTATCCGACTGCTTTCGGAACTGTGATTTAAAAAAAGCGCATAACTGGATAATTTTCATGATATTTAGTGTCACTTAGATTAGAATACATGCATAAAGTTGTTTTAAGGACATTTTGACAAAAAAATATTTAAATACAATATTTTGGCAAAAAATTAACTTGAAATAATCTTTTTCAAAGAGTTCTCCTTTTATAAGAAATGCTACTAAAATAATAATATTTTGCTTATATAAAGTAAAGACTTCTCCAGAGAGGCTGAACTAGGATTTCAGAAAATTCACATTATTTTCAGAGTTACCGCCAATTGAAATGATTATCAGCGTTTTTTTCTTAAAATTTCTCCCCTCTGTTGTCGTAAAACATGGATAAACACACTTCTAAGTTATATATTTCAAAAATTCTAGTTGAGCCTCTGTTCAGAGGTCTGAGCTATATGCAGGCAAAATATTATTATAATAGAAGCATTTTTCACAAAAGGAGTTTGTTTTGAGAATTGGTCATTCAATGTTAATTTTTTGTCAAAATATTGTACTTAAATATTTTTTTATTGTAATAATATTCTTAAAATAATTTTATATACGTTTTCTAATCTAAGTGATCCTAAATATCATAAATTTTATCCATTTATACGCTTTTGCAAAATCACGGTTCCGAACGAAGTCGGATACCTTAAAAGACATTCTCTGTCTATAGTAAAAGTTGCCAGAAAAAAATAGAGTATCTAAAAAGAAAAACTGAATAAAAATGAGCAAACAGATGTATAAGTTATAAAATGGATGAATTTTAAGTGAGTAATTGTGTAAGTATAAAAATTATGTGATAAATAGTACTAAAAATACATTTTTCTCAAAATCAATTTTTTTGTATACTTCAAAAATGATAAATAAAAATGTTACCGTTAAATATTTTTGAAACATGATACCATTGTTTCTCATAAAGTTTTCTATGATGTGAACTAGAAGAATGATTGTAACAAGAATATTTTTTAAATTATGCTCTAGTATTCACATAACGTTGTTGTAAGGTATGGCAAATTTCTTGTATTACCTCTTCGACTAGCTCTGAAATGTTTATTTATTTATGTAACCAAAAGATTTTCGTTTATGCCTTGGATACTCTTACATAGTGATTATTTTAATACTAAATTTTTTCAAATTGAATTAATAGATTTTCATGCGGAATTTTTTGAATGTTACTCAAATTTCTTCAAAATTCCTTATAAATTTGCAAATTTTCGGAAGTTCAAGTAATTTATTGCAAATATTAGATAAGTGTAGCTAATTTACGTTAAAACTGAAGTTAAAAACTGCATAAATTTTTTCCTAAGTGATGTTTTTTTAATAGGCCAATGAACGTATTCGTATACTTTAAGTGTAATATATTTTTCCACATTTCATTTTGTTTGATTAAAAAAAACAACATTTCTTCAGGCCGACTGATATAAAAGTATATTTTTAAAAATGAGGCTTTTCCGAAAATGGTTTATCCACTCTCGCAAATATAAACACCATTGGCCATTGTAATATGTTAGCTTTGTCGCATCATAGTGCAGAAGCTACCCGACCTTTTCATCTCCGCTGCCCGTTCGACGATTCATAAATTTACCGCTGCCCGCTGACGGGGAAAGTAACTTGTTTATATTTTCGATTTTTTTGATAGAATAATTTTAATTTAAATGTATTTAAATATGCCTTCCGAATTAAGTAAAGGGTGTTTTTTTTAGAGGCATAGAACTTTAAATTGCAATAAAACAACGATGTATTATTCGATTGACATGAATTTTTTTTATTCGAAAGATAATCTTGTGGCATTACATTTTAAATATGATTTCTGGCATAGGACTGCCACGGCTGGCTCGGATGTAGTCCAATCTGGACGTCCAATTTTCGATGACTTTTTCCAACATTTGTGGCCGTATATCGGCAACAACACGGCGAATGTTGTCTTCCAAATGATCAAGCGTTTGTGGCTTATCCGCACAGACGAATGACTTTACATAGCTCCACAGAAAATAGTCTAGCGGTGTTAAATCACAAGATCTTGGAGGCCAATTCACAGGTCCAAAACGTGTCTTTCAATAAATCGATTGTGGCACGAGCTGTGTGACATGTTGCGCCGTCTTGTTGGAACCACAACTCCTGGACATCATGGTTGTTCAATTCAGGAATGAAAAAGTTAGTAATAATGGCTTTATGCAGATCACCATTGACTGTAACGTTGTGGCCTTCATCATTTTTGAAGAAGTATGGACCAATGATTCCACCAGCCCATAAAGCGCACCAAACAGTCAGTTTTTCTGGATGTAACGGTGTTTCGACATACACTTGTAGATTCGCTTCACTCCAAATGTGGCAGTTTTGTTTGTTGACGTAGCCATTCAACCAGAAGTGCGCTTCATTGCTAAACAAAATTCGCTTATGAAAATCGGGAACAACGGCAATCTCGTTTTGGGCCCATTCGACGAATCTACGCCTTGCTTGATGATCGTTTTGATGAATTGCCGAACCAAACTGAGAATAAATCACTTGACAGCTGTTAAATCGGTCGCCATCTTGGAAAGTAATGCCAACTTAAACTTCTATACCTGGAAAAAAAACACTCTTTACAATTACACCAAAAAAATTAACAAAAGGTGATTCAACATGGAATATAAAACGATTTCCATGGAAAGTTGCACAAATCCGAGAGAAATACACCACAATAAATAAAAATAGGAATCATTTAATATTCCTTGGGAGGACCGGTACTATTTGAGCCACGGACCAGTGCCAGTATGCAGGTTGGAGCCCCACTGATATAGAGGCTGCTGTTGTCGAATGTCCCATTGCTGTAAAGGATTTAAAGCCAAAAGCTTTATTAAAAAGAAAATAGAATTATATTGCGCTTAATGTAAAAATTCATGCATCGAGATACTGTATAACTTTAAAATCAATTAATTTTCATAGTTTTGCAAGTTCTTGTGCATTTGTCATCTTTAGTTAAATTTTTAACTGAAAAGCTAACCTATTGGAAATTTCAAACTTCAGAATTATTTAACTCTTATTGTTTTTGTATGTATAATTAACTTTAAATACTTCATCTTTTGATCCAGAAAATTAAATGTAAATGCTTAGATCTGAATAATTATTTGGATGAATCCCCCTCCCTTCATTTACTTTAGTGCCTCATTAATTATACAGAGTATTCTGGTGATACTGGAGAAAATAACTCGTTGGTTCCTTTAAAATAAAGTAGGAGGAAAAGTGCAGTTTTGGAGAATTTTACTTGTTTTTCGAATTTAATTATTAAAATCCATTCAATGGCAATGAAATTCAGCTTCTTTTGAGCCGTTAAGGTGAATGACTACTTTTGGAACCATGATTTTTAAAAAAACTTTTAAATGTATAATTTTCTAAATATTTAATTTCAGTTGAATAAGTGTATCTATATAAATAAAGGAGAACAGCGACTGACTCACCACGATATCTCCAGAACTATTAGACCTAGGCTTGAAATTTGGTAGGCGTGTTTCCTTCACGGAGTAGAGATCCGCTAAGAAATGGTTTTGCGAAAATTGACTCCAAGTTGTGTGCGAAGGGTAAAAGGGGTGTTAGAGATCAACATTCCCGTTTTTGAACTATTTTAGACCTACCAACTTGAAATTTAGCAGGCATGTTCCTTTATGGAATACAGGTCCTCTAATAAAGGCTTTTATGAAAATTGACCTCCAAGGAGGTTGCGAGGGTTTAAGAGTTTTTATAAACAAATATTCATGTTTTTTAACTATTAGACATACAGATTTGAAATTTGGCTGGAATGTTCCTTTCTCATTGAATACAGATCCACTAAGAAAGGGTTTTGCGAAAATTGTTGCGAGAGAGTTTTATATTGAAAAAAATCCTCTTTTATGAATACTAAATCCCTACAAACTTGAAATTTCGAAAAAAATATTACTTTTGCCTAATAGAGATCAGCTTGGATGGAGGTCTCCAAAAGAGTCGACCCAAATAGGTGTTACGGGGCAGTTATGGATTGAAAAAAAAAATTTTTTTAACTGTTAGACCAGAGTTTCCCTAACTTTTTTTGTCTCATGCCCTTGCCATGTTTTTCAGTTTGGAGTAGACCTCTACAAATCTAATATTGAATTTTTGCAAATTTATCAACTTAAATATCTTTTTGTCAGCTGGTGCAGAGCTACTTACTTAAAAAAAATTTAAATTTATAACTGTAGTGAAATACAGTGTCTTAAACTTAAGAAACATACGTTTATATTAATTAAATTAAAATTTAAGTAATGCATGAAATAAATGTTACATGAAATAATTAAGAAACAAACAGTTTTAATCGGAGGAATAAATCTAAAGCTTCAATAACAAATTTTCTATATTCAGCATCAATCTGGTCAGGTTTAAGGTATCCGAACACGTTGAAAATGACCAAATTCGGACAAGACCGATATTTTTGTTTCCTATTTTATTTAATACATCTATATTTTGGCTTTGCAAAACATACTTTGTTTTGATTTTATGCTTCTTAGAGGACAAGTTACAATCAATTTTATTAAGTTAGAAAAACTGGAAGTGAGTCTTTGATCTACCAGAAGTGGGCATTTAAATTGTTCAAAATCTGTCATGGCGAGTCTGATCACACAAAATATTACAAATGTATTTCTATAAAACTTTTTGCACCTGATATTTATGCTATTTTCTAGAGAATGTACTAAAATATTTCTTATAGTATGAATATTATTTGAGTTAGGGCATGTTATTAAAATAATGGTCTCATAAAGGCGTTATTTTTCTTATAACGTTTACTCGATCATCTCTAAAAGTTTCAAATTTTAAGAAAACATTAAAATTTTAGTACATTCTCTAGATAAATGCCTCTAGATTGTTGTGGTAATTCTTTTACTAATATAAGTTAATTACTTTTTTCTCTAATTGCTTTCAAGTTTTACAAAAATATTGCTAAAATTTCACATATAATTGTGATTTTTATGAAATTCCGGCAATTTATTTTAAATATTGTTGATTAAATATTAGTATCTATTGGGGGGTATTGAATCCTAAAAAAACCTTTATATGTTTAAATATGTTATTTTGTCAAAAAGTACTCTGAACGTGTTTGGATACCTTAATCCTAAATCCTTTTGGTTAGTAGAGTCCAGGCTTTTTTCCCCTTCCCTTTTTTTGTTTTTTTTTTGTTTTGGAGATTGATAACCACACGGAAACTCCTTTTCACTAGAAAAAGCAACTCAAAACCTCCTCGAGATATTCCAAAATTCGGAATAAATAGCAGATATACCTTTTTAAAGCCAAAATATTGCTGACATCCGTTTCTAAACTTTACTTGAAGATCTTTTTTAGTGGCTATTCTTGTATTCAGACATTTTTTTTCAAAGTAACTATATGAATTCATTGGCTCTAGTGTGGTATTAAAATCATTCCAAAACATAGTTTCAAAATCTGAATCAAGGGCATTTAAATGTTGAATGCAGGTTAAAACGTCATTTTCTTGGCAGATTGTAACAAATTGAGAAACTGGGAAAATTCGCAACTTCCAAATTTGTACTTCTTTAGCTTAATTCTGGCAAGAAATGTGAAATTATGGTCCTTGTTTTAATAAATGTTATGCTGTAGCCATGTAACTAAAAATTAACTTCATTAAACGTACTAAATAAATCTGCGTGTGGTTTCCACTTGATTATATTTTCTTTTAAAATTTCGATCACCATCTGATTTAGTGAGAGCCACTGTCGGAGACCTTCATTTACACCTTATGAACTACATTTCCGCTGACATGGACCCCTGCAGGTTGTAATAGACCCATTTATGAATCCCTGTGTTAGACCTACAGACTTCACATTTGGCAAATAGGATTTTCTGAAGAGCAGAGATGTGTTAAATATGCATATTTTTGTTTAATTGCAATATTTTTAAAAATAAGACATGAAAAATTTCTTTATTCTTCAAACTGTATTGTTTTATTTTTCAACCCACCTGTGCGAAGAACGGGTATATCACAGCTAGTGTATATATACATAATTGTTTTATCAATATTTCTACAGTAAAAAGGTTATTTAAGTTAAATTTTTTGGCAAAAAATGGAAGAAAGAATGATATATTTTCGAAACATTCTTCTTTTTTGGGAAATGCTATTCCAGTAATATCTTACTAAAAGTTCTATACTGGGCCTTAACTAGGAGTTTTTTAAATCTATAATTTAGAAGGGTTTTTATTTCTATTTTAATAAATCAAAGTAGAGGAATTTTAACAAAAAAGCCAAATGATCGTAATTCTGAAAATAATGCAAAATTTTCAGAAGTCCTATTTCAGTCTATGTATAGCTGTGTATAGGTGAAATATTATTATAATATGCCATTCTTTTATTTTTTGCCAAAATATTGTTTTTAAATATTTTTTTCTCGTAATCCTATTCTTAAAAGCATTTTATAAGTACATTCTATTTCAACTGGCACTAAATATCGAAAAAAGTTATCCAATTAAAAGCTTTTTAAAAATCGCGTGGTTACTTATGTAGTCACCTTAAAAGAAGTAATTTTTATAGGGAAATTTGCGACTGGTGATTTATTTTTGGAATTATAAAAAGAAACAGTGTGAGTGTGGAGAAACGACAACAGGTTCAAAAGACGAAAAAGAATTAACGGAAAAATTCTTTGTTTTGGTGTACCAGTGCATAAAATATTACTATTTACAAGCTTTTTATTAACTTGCAGTATAAAATGTTCGGGTGGAACTCTGCAACGCAATTTTGAAGCTGATGCTTTCAACCGACTGAGCTGAAATTTTGTATACACGTTCGGTTTGGATGACAATGCATGTTTTGATCATTTATATTCCGATATCGCAATTACTTAAAAAAGAAATTAATTAAAGTAAATTGTTCTGGTGGAATCTTGCAACTCAATTTTGAAGCTGATGCGTTCAACCGACTGAGCTAAAATTTTGTATACACGTTTAGTTTGGATGGCAATGCATGTTTTGCTTATTTATATTCCGATATAGCTAATTGTTAAAAAGTAATTAATTAAAGTAATTTGTTCGGGTGGAATCTTGCAACTCATTTTTGAAGCTGATGCCTTCAACCAATTGAGATGAAATTTTGTATACACGTTTAGTTTGGATGGCAATGCATGTTTTGCTTATTTATATTCCAATGTCGCAATTAGTTAAAAAGATATTTATTAAAAAAATTTTACCCATGTTTGAAACTTACTTTACCTCTTTCTACGATTACTCGTTGCGTAGTGGTTAGAGAAGCTGATTTCAAATGAATTGCTCCGGGTTCGAATAACTTTAATTTTCCTTTGAAAATTATTTCTCTTAATCTCTCAAATTTAAATTTCCACGTTCTTTAATGTTTTTTACAAGCTTTATATTAACTTGCATTGTGTGTAAAATGTTCGGGTAAAATCTTGCAAGCAATTTCGAAGCTGATGCCTTTAACCGACTGAACTGAAATTTTGTATACAAGTTTAGGTTGGATGACAATGCATTTTTTAACCATTTCTATTCCGATATCGCAATTAGTTAAAAAGTACTTAATTAAATAAAATTGTTCGGGTGGAATCCTGCAACTTAATTTTGAAGCTGATGCCTTCAACCGACTGAGCTGAAATTTTGTATACATGTTTAGTTTGGATGACAATGCATGTTTTGACCAATTATATACCGATATCGCTATTAGTTAAAAAGTAATTTATACATTAATTTGTTCGGGTGGAATCTTGCAACCCAATTTTGAAGCTGATGCCTTCAACCGAGCTACAATTTTGTATACAGGTTTAGTTTGGAGGACAATGCTTGTTTTGCCCATTTATATTCCGAGATCGCAATTAGTTAAGAAGTAATTAATTAAAGTAAATTGTTCGGGTGGAATCTTGCAACCCAATTTTGAAGCTGATGCCTTCAACCGAGCTACAATTTTGTATACAGGTTTAGTTTGGAGGACAATGCTTGTTTTGCCCATTTATATTCCGATATCGCAATTAGTTAAAAAGTACTTAATTAAATAAAATTGTTCGGGTGGAATCCTGCAACTTAATTTTGAAGCTGATGCCTTCAACCGACTGAGCTGAAATTTTGTATACATGTTTAGTTTGGATGACAATGCATGTTTTGTCCAATTATATTCCGATATCGCTATTAGTTAAAAAGTAATTAATACATTAATTTGTTCGGGTGGAATCTTGCAACCCAATTTTGAAGCTGATGCCTTCAACCGAGCTACAATTTTGTATACAGGTTTAGTTTGGATGACAATGCATGTTTTGCCCATTTATATTACGATATCGCAATTAGTTAAGAAGTAATTAATTAAAGTAAATTGTTCGGGTGGAATCTTGCAAATCAATTTTGAAACTGCCTTCAACCGATTGAGCTGAAATTTTGTATACATGTTTAGTTTGGATGACAATGCATGTTTGGTCCAAATATATTCCGATATCGCTATTAATTAAAAAGTAATTGATTAAAGCCTTTCGTTCGGGTTGAATCTTGCTACCGAATTTTGAAGCTGATGCCTTCAACCGAGTTGAAATTTTGCATACACGTTTAGTTTGGATGACAATGCACATGTTTTGATTATTTATATTCCAATATCACAATTAATTAAAAAGATTTTAATTAAGAAACCTTTTACACCTGTTAGCTTTTTATTCCGCTGATCAGCTTATCGGATTGAGCTTAAAGAAGTTCCTATTTCTCGACCTTTTTTACAAAACCGTCTGATTCTTTCTGTCAAACTGAGACACAAAATTATTTCATAATCGGAAAGATCATTTTTTTGCCACGATACGGTATAAATCTTCGTAAAAAATAATGATAATTTCGATTGTTTACAATTTTTTTTTAAAATGAGACAAAACCGATGCGTTTTCATGAAAATGATTTCTAAATCATTCCGTATGAATTTCTTTTTTTGTTTTTTCATGTTAATAAATGTATATTAGGCACTAAGAAAGTTCTAGTGTTTCTCTTTTAGGATCAGTCATTTAAAAAATAAAATGACGAAAACTTTTTTTCTTTTTACAATTTTTCAAAATATACTCAAATTTTTAATAAAACATTTTAAAATTTCGTTATTTTTAAAGATAATCGCAGAAAGCTTTTTTTTTTCATTTGTAGAAGAGAATTATCCAAATTCTGCACAAGGATTGAAAAAATCGGTTTACAATTACGGAGTTAAAAATTTTTATTGTGTTTTTCGTTTTTAATATAATACTATAGTAAAAGCAAAAAAAAAAAAAAAAAATTTAATATTTTGATTAATTTTGCTTTGTCTATTTTTGTTTTGATTTTACAGTGTGTTTACCCCCAATTATCATCTTGTTGCGGCCCGAGTTTAATATCTATCATATGTACGTGGCCAAGTGGGAAAAATGATTAAGTACCCCTGAGCGAGCCTGCTCAATATTAACAGGCAAACGACCTTACAACAATGATGCGTTGAATGAGACGAACAGACTGAGAAACTTATCTAGTGATAACTAAAAAGTAAAAAAAACTTTTTTAAAAACAAGCTTTTATTTAAATGCTCTGAAAAGAATAAAATAAACTTTTCTTTTAAAACTTTTTTTGCTATCACCTTATAACGTCATTACACAATTTATGATATAAGAGCTTGTCGCGAGATTATCCTGTGCAAATAAACAAGCAAAATAAATAACTTGATCTGATTGATTTTAATTTTTAAAATTTTGAAACTTAGTAATTACGATTACTTAAATCTCACGACAAGCTTTTACATCATAAAGTGTGCAATGACGTTATAAGGTGATAGCAAAAAAAGTTTTAAAAGAAAAGTTTATTTTATTCTTTTCAGAGCATTTAAATAAAAGCTTGTATTTAAAAAAGTTTTTTTTTTTTTTACTTTTAATTTATTCGTTTCAATAATGAGAAAATTAGTCTCTTGTGTGGTGATTTACAAACATTGAAAAAGCTAAGCGAACTAATTAAACTTGTCGAGAAATAGCCATGAAGTTAAGTACTGACACTAATTGTTTTCCTTTTTTTCCAGGGTACCTTTGGAAAATTTATCCCAAATGAAGACGACCCTTATTTCTTGTATTTTGTGAATAGTTTGTGTGTGTGTATTTCATTTTTTCTCAAAGCATCCATTTCATGTAAACTTCTGTGAGCATAATTAAGCCTTTTGACAGATTTCAGTCCATGCAAAGAGTGATAAGAGCTGTCAACCCTCTCAACGTTATTCTTTTTCGCCTTGTTACTTCTTTTCAGTTTGTCCTATAAATAAATAGACTGCGATGACAACGAAATTAGTTCCACCGCTGGAGGAAATGGCTCTTTTGAAAATCGCTGTTGTCATTTACAACAAGCTTAAAATAAAAAAATCAGAAAAAGGATTAAGACGTATTTTGTCTGGAACTCCGGATGATGAACTTCCGGTGATAAAGGAAGTTGTTCCCAAGCTTGAAATACCAAAATGTTTGCAAGGTAAATTGAAAAATATGCTCACACTCATGAGTTTTGACCGTCATCGTCATAAAGTTGAGAAAAGGCTTCTAAAAGACAAAAAGTATTCGCAAGGAGGGAAACAAAAAGTATTTGCACGCACAAGTTCAGAATATTACAAAATATTTACCATCATCCTAAGAACCTCTTAAGGTAAAACTCAAACAAGTTTGGAAAATATTCGCGAACAAGATAACAGTTTTAACCTTTCGAATCAATGGGCAATTTTGTATCCCGCTTTGTTTTTCTTGGAGTTTGAAAAGGGAAGACAATGGATTTCTGGGTACTTACGTTTTATCACAACCTATTGGCGACATAAAATAAAACGAAGCTCGTGATTGCCAATTCAACGCATATGACACATATGAAATCGGAGTGGCCAACTTTCCGAGTTATCTGGAACATTAGCGATTGTTGAGATCATACGTAAGTACCGATTTCTGTTTTTAGCTGGGCAACTGCAAAGCGATTTGACTGCAAAAAAGATCGTCTGATAGTTGAGTGAAGCTCTTGAGAAAGATGACAAGAGAGCAGACATTTATACAGAAAGGGAAACTTTTATGTGCGTGTTTTTAAGTCTAATCATCTCACATGTAGGGGTTGTATGAGATATGTAATAATAATAAAAAATGAATGAGACGTGTCATACTTTTCTTCTCTAATTTTTGTATTAAGAAATGTTTCTTTAATAACCATAGGCGTTGCTAGTCCTGAGTGGACCTGCATCAAAATCCCTTGGAGCAGTGATTCTCAAAGTTTCAATAGTTGCGATTCAGTATTCAGTTCTAATTTTCATCATGCCCCTCCCCCTCCATACAATAACAATGTATTGGAATAAATAACATTATACTGTGACGCTAAAACTACAATACGACTTTAACTTTTAAGTGTAAAGGCGTACGTAAACGTCTTGCTCAGTCCAAGCGTTAATTGCCCCGGACGTATACATACGTCTTTCCGACATACGATCTTTTCTGTGCACTGCTATCCTTAAGAAATTTCGAAGGCTTTGGAATACAATAAAAGGACATTGACAGTGTTTTAGAAGGATTTAGTTATATATTTCAGAGGATTTGCTAATTTATTCTTTTTCTCCTCCCCAGTACATCACCTACTCGCACCTACATGGAGAACGATGGCACTGGGGAGAGAATCGTGTAACTTTTAATCGGCAGTTAAGGGATTAATTATAAACCAAACAAATGATCAAGACAAGCGCTAAATTTTGTGCTTAATATTATATATGACAAGCCCATGGGGTCACTGGTCGTTATTAAAATTGTTCTTAACTTGGTATTGTTAATTAATTATAAAATACTTTGTGCACAGTACTGATACATTTATAAGTGTATTCTATCACAGTAAAAGAGAATTTTAGTTTTTATTATATCAGAATGAATTTTGTTTTTGTTCACTTTCAGTAAATTAATAATTTTTAAAACAATCTTTTGCTCAAATGCTCGCGCCCCTTCGAACAGTTATCACGCCCCACAGTTTGAGAACCTCTGTCTTATAAGTAATAATTAAATCAATATTTTGTAGATATTTATCACCTTTTAAGAGTGATATAATGGTTGTTTTTTTAGAGGTATAGAACTTTAAATTGCAATAAAACAACGATTTATTATTCGATTGACATGAATTTTTTTTATTCGAAAGATAATCTTGTGGCATTACATTTTATATATGATCAAGCAAGGCGTAGATTCGTCGAATGGGCCCAAAACGCGATTGCCGTTGTTCCCGATTTTCATAAGCGAATTTTGTTTAGCGAGGAAGCGCACTTCTGGTTGAATGGCTACGTCAGCAAACAAAACTGCTGCATTTGGAGTGAAGCTAATCCACAAGTGTATGTCGAAACACCATTACAGCCAGAAAAACTGACTGTTCCGTGCGCTTTATGGGCTGGTGGAATCCTTCTTCAAAAACGATGAAGGCCACAACGTTACAGTCAATGGTGATCGGTATAGAGCCATGATTACTAACTTTTTCATTCCTGAATTGAACAATCATGATGTCCAGGAGCTGTGGTTCCAACAAGACGGCGCAACATGTCACACAGCTCGTGCCACAATCGATTTATTGAAAGACACGTTTGGTGACAACCTAATTTCACGTTTTGGACCTGTGAATTGGCCTCCAAGATCTTGTGATTTAACACCGCTAGATTATTTTCTGTGGGGCTATGTAAAGTCATTGGTCTATGCGGATAAGCCACAAACGCTTGACCATTTGGAAGACAACATTCGTCGTGTTATTGCCGATATACGGCTACAATTGTTGGAAAAAGTCATCGAAAATTGGACGTCCAGATTGGACTACATTCGAGCCAGCCGTAGCAGTCCTATGCCAGAAATCATATTTAAAATGTAATGCCACAAGATTATCTTTCGAATAAAAAAAAATTCATGTCAATCGAATAATACATCGTTGTTTTATTGAAATTTAAAGTTCTATACCTCTTAAAAAACACCCTATATATTGCAGATATTACTAACTTTCACATATATCCTTTCATAGTTTCAAAAGCAAGAAAATTTAAAATCTGTTTAATAATTTTTTTTGGTATTTTCAGAGCAAACTTTACATTATTTTTTCCTCTAAAATATGAGATAGTATTTTTTTCAAAACTAATTTTGAATTTTTTTTAAAAAAAAAATTGCGTTATTCTGCCATTGTTAGAGCGTCTGAAGTGCGTTTCAGGATTCGTTAACATCAAAAAAAAAAATCCAATGTAATTTATGTTTCTTCTTCCTATTGATCGATTTTTCCACGAATACTTTCACCTGTTGTTCGGCCTCAATTGACGACCACCGTGCTATCACCACTCTCCTCACCGAAAAAGGCGAACAATATTTTGCACTAAACCCGGTTTTGAATAAACCACAAAAAGTAGTCATTAAAGGCTTGCCAATAAACACCGACATTGAAGAAATCCGACAAGACCTAACATCCCGCGGCTTTAAAGTCATTAAAGTCGCACAATTTAATAAATCAAAATCAAAAATGAAACTCCCCATTTTTATGGTGGAAATCGAAAAATCCCCGATTCCCCAGACATCTTCAAGCTTGAGACTTGTTGCTACCTCACAATCAAAGTTGATACATATAACCGCAGACCAGGAGCAGTGCAGTGCTATAACTGCAACCTCTTTCACCATTCCTCAGCAAACTGCCACATTAAAACCCGCTGCCTTAAGTGCGGCGAAGCTCATAGAACGGGCGACTGCCCCATAACCGACAAACTAGAAAATCCCACCTGCATCAATTGCAATCAAAAAGGCCACATGGCTAACTCATATCGCTGCCCCAATTTCCCCAAGATCAAACCAAAAAAGGGAACCCCCTCCGAAAATAGAAACCCCAGTCAAAGAAGCAATCAAACCCAAAAATCTATTTTCGTTAAAGAAAACCTTTCATTCGCAAATGCACTTAAAGGTGAACACCAGATGTCACCACGATCAGACGCTCCCTCCTCGGCAAGCTCTGAGCCCGAAACATCCCAAACCCCCCGCGAGAAAACCCCCACCACTACTGACGGAAATAACACCCACAACCATGAAGGCGAAACTTTCGGCTTCATGGATGCAATTATTGAACTCAAAAAATTCTTCACTGACTACCCATCTCTTTTAGAGTTGGGTCGTCAGCTCAAATACGCCAAAGGAACTGCACGAATTGATGTCTTCTACAGGCATCTCATCAACATGAAATAGTAACTTTCGGGCTCGGATCTTATTCGACTCTCAGCATTTATTCTCTTCACATTAATACCATCCACTGGCAACTTTATTTTCCATCTAATCTCACGGCCGAGTGCACTAAGCGCTCGCCGTACTTAAAGTTAAAAATGAAGCAGCACCGGGAGCGGTCAATGCGAGGGAGGGTGACCGCCTCGCAAACCACCCGGCTGTCTCCTGTATTTTCTTTAAATTTAAATTTTAATTACCTTAAACTTAAAAAAGGGCAATTCACTGTTTTGACTGTCAACCCCCAAATTTTTTGACTGAACGGAGATTAAGACCTCTTCGGAGATCATGTGCTCCAAATTAAACCGTCAACACCCGTTAGAAATCGATAATTTAATCTAGAACTACTATTAATTATTTATCAATTCTTTAAACTTAAAGATACATAACAGTAATTTCTAGGCATTTTCGCTCAGCTTTTAATGTTTTTAGAAACATTTTTAATAATTTAAATCGATTTTGTATTCGGATCCAGTTGCTATGTGCGCTTTAAATTCTATTTCTCGGAATTCTTCCGAAATTCCTGCTCAGAATTATTTCGTAGTTCCGACTTCCCGGAACAGGCATGTTGGCGCCTTCGAACGTAATTGGCGACTTCAGGGTTGCCAGAATAAAAATATGTAACGCGCCATTTTAATTATAAGAAAACTCTGATGCAACTGATCGAATGAACATGCAAGGCATGATGCTTTGGGCGGAGCGCTTTAAGAGATTTTTCTTATTAACCCTGTAAATAGGCTTTAAATGTTGGTGTGTGTGTAGTGTAGTGCTGTGAAGTTATGTTTAGTCATCAATAAATTTATTCGTATACCAAGGGCTCTTCAATTATCAGGTACAACATTAAATCAACGATACAGCCCTCTTGATCTCCATTGAATTCTCGACGACCAGGCATGTGGGCTTCCAAAAATCGATCGAGTCCCGGATCTTAATACTTCAATGGAGTGGCGCACACAGGAACTTTTCATGGGAAGGGGGTGTCGAAAGTCCACATATCGTGCTCTAATACGCCACCCAACATATTCTTTTAATTTTGTCCATTTTCGGGTACAAAAAACAGTAAAAATTAATTATTGAATAAATAATTAGCATTAATTAATTTTTAATAACAAATTCTTAAATCAATTTTATTTACTAAGTGTGTGTGCATAGGATTATAATCAATGGGAAAAAATCAAGAGCTTTGGGGGGGATCCAAACCTGGAAACCCCTACCCTCAACACCTAGGGTCCACCACTGCTTCAGAGCATCATATTTCCAGATCTTTATCCTCAGGTTGTCATAGCAACATGTTCCACTTTGTTATGTGCCGTAGGAAATGCGCAGTCCACCCGTATACATAGCAGGTGAAAAAGATCTTGTTTGTGAAGAATTTTGTTTCCAGATAGAGCTGTGAACACACTCTTTCATCAAGGCCACGGCGCGCCTTTGTCCCACCCTCTGCGCCACTCTCCGTATCGCTAAAATTGAAACAAAACACAAATTCCTTTAAAACTTGATTATTTTACTTTAAAAAACAATAATAAAAATCAATGAATATCAATTCTCGCTATAATGATTTACTAGTGGACCCTGGAAGACGAGTTATCGCGTCTCTCGCGATGAAAGTGTTAAGGTATTCTACTAGGTCTCAGTGGTCTGAAAGCTGTGTTACACGGAACCCAGGGGTTCTACAAGGCATACCCAAGGGGTCCACGAGTCACAATAAGAAAATCGAGAAGAAACTTATTAATATAAATGCAAAATAGATTCTTGTTCTCTGTGAAGTTTGCACAGTTACAAGTATTTTAAGCTATTTCCCCTATTCATTAAAACTGAAAATTTTGCTTATAAATAATCAGTTTATTTTGCAACACTTTTCAAACTTTTATTATAATATAATGAAAGAATATTAAAATACACACACATCTTTATATATATACTTCCTACTAGAGTGTGAGTATTCTATTGCTTACTAACTCGGGATCCACGAGATAATTTTATACTCGTTACATAGCTCAATGTTTTGCAAAACTAAATAGTTTTCTAAAGGAAAATGCTTCTTTTTTAATTGTGGAGGAAAAAAACACCTGTAATGAAGGAGAGGAAACAATTTATTTAAGTATCAATAAATTCGGCGTTAAAATCTAAATTTAAGCAAGAACAGCTCCTAAATTTTATGTTGCAAATACATGAAAAATACATAGTATTTCTCACACAGATATAAACATTTTAATGCCATTCGGAACATTATGTTAAAATGAAATATATTTTTCAACGTGCGGGGCTACAGTAACAAAGTATAAAAATAAATTAAATTCAGAATATGTAATGCGATTGCATTTTAATCTCAATAGAGCTAGACTTAGACAGCTCATGTGAAATAAAGCAAGGACATATCCCATTTACTAAATATAATTCATGGGTGGGTGACATTTGGATCACAAATTAATATTATTAATGAGTAAATAATAATAAAAAAAATTAGATTGTTTTTTTAATAATAAATGCAATACTTCTTTTTTAAATTTCCTTTACATAAAGTACCTATAACTTGTTGATCTACTTTAAACATTATTTTGAGATATATTCTTCTAAGCATGTGTATGGAATGGGATTCCACCAGTGGCGCACACAAGGGGGTCCTGGGGTCCGCGCCCCCAAAGCCCTTGATTTTTTTTCCGATTGATTATGATTTTAAGTATATAGTACATAAAATTTAATTAATTACTTGCTATTAATGATTAATTTTATTAATAATTATTTATTCAAAAACTAGTTTTTTACTGTGTTTTGTTCCCGAAAATCGACAAAATCAAAAGGAGCATGATACAAGAGTGGTGAACTTTCGACCCCGGACCCCCCTTTGAAAAATTCCTGTGTGCGTCACTGGATTCCCCGAAAACACTTTCTAATTCTAGGGGTTCCACGAAAGCATCTTCAAGTTCTAGGAGTTCTGTGAGTTGAGAGAGACCACTGCACTAGACAAAAAGGGTGTTTTTTTAGGTGATGATGATATCGGGCCCCAGACTGGACCATATCAAACAGTACCATGGGCCCAGATGACTAGTTGGATTCTTTGAAGTGTTCGGAACATTAAAAAAGGAAGTGATCGGATCCTTTGAAAGGAGTAAAGCCATTTAAGCTGCAGCAGTGTTTCTCAAACTGGGGAGTGCGTCCCCTTAGATAGCGCGATAACTTCTCGAGGGAGGCGCGGGCATATTGAAATGTCGAAACCAAAATTTTTTAAGAAAAATAAGTATTTACTGAAATAAAAGAAACAAAACACATTCTGACATAATAAAAAATAAAACACATTTACACTGATATCATACACTTCCAAAAGTATCAGTACGGCACTATGCATTTTATACTTAATTGAACAATACTAAGTTGAGAAAGTTTAATAATTACCAGAGGCCCCACAGATGGGCTTGTCATATATAAACAATATATACACAAAATTTAACATTTATCTCGATAACTTGTTCAGTTTATAATTAATGCCTTAACTGCGGATTAACAGTCACGTGATTAGCTCCTCAATGCCACTGTTTTCCACGCAGGCGCACGGATAGGATGTTTTTTTGGTGGGGGAGGAGGGAAAAGGCGAATAAGTAAGTTGATTCTCTGCAAATAAGTAAATCCTTCGCAAACACTGCCAAGATCCTTTTATGGTATTCCAAAGATTTCAGAATAATTTTATTAATAACAGAGCACAGAAAAGATTGTACTTCAGGAAGACGTATATGTACATCTCCGGGGAAATTAACACTTTGGCTAAGTGAGACGTTTATATACGTCGGTAACACTTAAGAGGGGCAAGATGTGTAGCAGTTTCAGCATCAAAGTATAGTATTACTAAATTCAATACATTGTTATTGTATGGAAGGGGGACGTGATGAAAATTATGATTGAATAGTGGGTCACAAATATTGAAATTTTGTGAAGCACTGAGCTACAGGTATGCTTTTGCTTAGTTAATATTTGTGAATTAATTCTTAATTTGATTGGTTAGTTTCTTTTGAAGTGTTCAGAATATGTTGTAATACTATCAATTGGACATTTTCAAAATACAGGATAAAATATGAATAAAAGGTCTCCTTTAGTAACATTCACAGTTGTTGATGCAAAGGGACAAAATTGGTAAAATTATTGTGATCTCTGAAAAAGCTTTAGTGATGTTAGTAAATTGAATAACATAGTTAACTTATTCAAAGTAAACTTTTTGTTATGAAGCTGAATTTTTTTGCAGAATTAAGCAAAAAATGTTTTAAAAAATTTTGTTTTAATTCCGTTAATTAGTTTTTAATATATATGGGGAAAATCGTCATTTATTAGAGTATTTTTGAAAGACTTAATTGTAGTTTTAACATTTCATTCAGTTTAAAATATTGTAAAAGTTTATATTTTAATTTTATTTTTACTTAAGACGACTCAGAAGGGTTTTGTTAAAAAATTAATGCTATAGCTGGAAAAGAAAGCAGATTGCACATATTCCATTTTCATATTTTCAGTGGAACAATAGTTGATAATTAGAAATTAATACAGAACCCCTTGAAGTAGATTCTTTTTGGTATTGAATTTTAACCTTGGGGGAAAAGAAAATTTTGTTCCTAAAATATTGAAGTAAATGCATTAAATAAACTTGATTTTGGATGCTTCAGCATGTAGAAAAAATGAAAATGTATATGATACAAGTTATTCTTTTAAAACCATGTTTAACCCCTTGAGCACCATGCAACCACTAGTGGATATGTGATTTGTATAGGGTGTAACCTCATATCGCCTCATGTAACCTCATGTGGATACATGGCTTATTTAGATACAAGACTAGTAACCAGCACAGAAAACATTATCAGGTGGATTTTCTTTCATTGATATTGTATAAAACTGCAAAAGTTCTAACAAAAATTTAAAAAGTAGAAAAATTAGAATTAAAATTACAAATCTTTGTGAAATTGCTCGAAATGTTTCTAGGAACAAAAAGCTTTTCCACATGTGTTACATAAGTGTATTGTCATTTTTGGTGTTCCATTTCTTCATCTTCATCCCAAACACTGTTCCCGTCACTGTTGTGTTCATCGGTTTCCGACAAATATTCTCATTCAGTATCACCTTCATTGAAATCCGACGACGATGCCACATTGGCAAGAAAAAGTAAAAATAAATAACAAAACTACTATGACTATACAAACTTCAAAATGTGAAACAAAGCTCTAACAAACGTGCATCAGTCAGATTAGAACAAAAAAGGATATGTGCGTCATAACTTCAAGGTCAGTATCCCTAGAACACAGGGATTCCCGAGGACACCAGAAAGTGCAATCTGGTGTGTGTGCAAGGGGTTAAGGCTGTCTTCGTTAATAGTACGAGAGCTTGAACTAAACGCGAAGCACATTTTCACACAGAAAAAAAAGCCTAAATTTCTATGGAAATTTGCAATATTATAACTCATACTTCTGTTAACAATATAGTGTTTTAAAAATACCAAAATATTCCATGAATACTTTCTTTTTTGTTATAATATGTGAAGGCATAGCCCAGTTAACATTACGGTATAGGAGAAAAAGCGCAAAACACATTTTATACCAGAAAAAAATGAATAAACTCGGTTAAAAACGGGAAGTATAATAAAAAATTCTGCTCTCTAAAGGATAGTGAAGCCAGAATATCACATATTAATGTTTCATTTCTTTTATATCTGAAAAATGTTGCAAATTCTGGTTCTATTCTTTAACATTAACAGAAGACAGCCTTAATAATTTATTTCGTTGAGTAATTTCTCATTTCTAAAAAAAAAATATCTTTCTTTTTTTATTTCAAATATAACTCTGTGTTATATTTGGTATAAATATTTTTGAAGAGTTACAAGTTATTTTGTCATCAGATGTTTGAAGTACTCATTTAGCAGACCCATTTTTGAGCTTCTATTTTAAAATTGTCAGCTTCGGTGGCTTAGAGACAGCATGCTTGCTTCTTAAACCCAAGGTTGTGATATCGACCCCAGCAAGAGTCGGTAGATTTTCTGGATGCGAAAATGGTAAACATGCATGTCATACGATCATGTGGCATGTAAAAAATCCCTTAATTATTAATTTGGCTCTGGTACTATTCGCAAAAATAAAGTTCAGCAATATTTAGCAGCTGATGAGAGCTTGAATTAAAAATTAATCCAAGCATCCAATGAAATGGTTCTCAGATTTGGAGACTTGCCGGGTCTGCAAAGGTTTAGTTGCTGATATACAGGCCATTGTAGGTGAAAAAAAAATAAACATAATGTAAAAATCAAATTTTTTTTAGATGAGAGTGCAAGCGGTAGTGATGCAGATGATGATTGGGATTAATTAAAATGGAATCAAAGATATTTATATAAAAGGGGAATTTTTCCTCTCAATTATTTTTTTTATTCTTATAATCTTTGCATTTATGTATAATGTATAATTTGCTTTTAAAATGTGTTTGATTCGAAACCTAAAAAGAGTTATGATTAAATTATTTTTTTGTTAAATTATTCTTTAAAATTTTGTGTGTCTAAGAGAAATGTTATAAGTTATATAGCATTGCTATTATAATGAAATATGAATGATTTGTGTAAATCATGTATTAAAAATGAATCAAGAATTTAAAATTCCTAATGTTCCATTTTGCTCAATTATATTAATTAGCATCCCCACCAGTGACGCACACAAGAGGGGGTCCGGACCCCCCCAACCCCTTGTTTTTTTCTCGATTGATTATAATTCTAAGTATATAGTACGTATATAGTAATTTAATTAAGTATTTGTTATTAATGATCAATTTTATTAATTAATGCTAATTATTTATTCCAAAATTATTTTTTTACTGTATTTTGTTCCCGAAAATCGACAAAATCAAAAGAGCATGATACAAGAATGATTAACTTTCAACCCCCCTTGAAAAATTCCTGTGTGCGCTACTGATCCCTAGCATGAACAAAATTATATTATTTATGCCCTGCACCTTTGCATAAATGCAATTGTAAAATGTAAAGTTATTTTAAATATACGTTTTTTTAAATATTAGATCTTTAGGAATGCTTGGAGATAAGTAACAAAAATTAAAATCATTGTAGAACAATTCTAACATTAAAGAAATAAATATTTCAAAACAAGAGTTAAAATAAAGAGAGTAAAGAGTTAAAATAAGAGTTAAAATAAGTTCATACTTAAAAATGAGTTGTTTACATAATAATTTTAAAAAATATATATTTTTTTAAATACAGGTATACTGCATTTAATCGTATCTAAGCTACACTCTCTTCCAATGTTAATGCTCCTGAAAATTAGGTGCGGCCTAAAATCGAAGGAAAAAAATTTGTTTTAAAAGAGAGAGAAAGAGAAAGAGAGATATAGAAAGGGAGAGGGAAGAGAAGGGGAGAGAGAAAGAGAGAGAGAAAGGGAGAGAGGAAAGAGAGAGAGAGAGAAAGAGAGAGAGGAGAGAAAGAGAGAGAGAAAGAAGAGATGAGAGAAAGAAAGAAAGAATGAGAGATATATATGAAGATATAGAGAATAGAATAGAGAGAGAAAGAAAGAGAGAGAAATAGAGAGAGATAAAGAAGAGAGAGAGAAAGAGAAAAGACAGAGAGAGAGAGAAGAAAGAGAGAGAGAGAGCGAGAAAGAGAGAAGAAAATGAGAGAGAAAGAGAAAGAGAAGAGAAATAAAGAGAGAGAAAAGAAAGAAAGAAAGAGAGAGAGAAAAAGAAAGAGAGAGAGAAAGAGAGAAAGAGAGAGGAAGAAAGAGAGAGAGAAAGAGAGAAAGAAAGAGAGAGAGAGAGAAAAGAGAGAAAGAGAGAGAGAGAGGGAGATCATGACACTCACAAAACTAACTTTTCGGGACTACTGCGGTGGGTCTCTTCACGCTTCAAATTTCTCTTAAATTTCTCTTCCTCCAGTCACGTGTTTCACCTTTCTTGTCCTTTAGAAGCATTCCAATAAATTTCGATCCCATTATTCACATAATTTCGAGGAACTTCGTTTACATTTTTATTACTCTTTTTTTATTATGTCTATATGTGAAGAAAAACAGGAATTTTATTTACCTTGACTTAAATACTAATAATAAACTACTAGCAACAATAATGATAATAAAAAAATGCTTTACTAATAAGTGGAAATTCATCTGACCAATTTATTTTTTTTTATTTTAACCTTTGATTCGATTTCTTGCATCATAAAACGCTAATAACGCTTATTAGATAAAAACTTACGCTTATTATGTGAAAAAATACCCCATCTTCATCCAACAAGTCACAATTGCTCAAACAATTTTGAAATCGGTTTCACATTACCTAACTTTTTTTACAGAGTTATTTATCAATATATGTACAATTAGCGCAAAAGATTACAAATTTTTAAATAAATACTAACAAAATATAAAATTCCTTCAAAAAAATTTCCTTGTTCTTTGCTTGTAAAATTTTTGTCAGCAAAATCCTTCAGAATGAATACTTTCGATTTAGGCTCACTTTGAGAGGAAAAAAGAGGATTAAAAGAAGTGAAGACGAACAACCATTATACTCAATTCAATTATGTTTGTTTCCTTATTACAGGTAGCCCCCACCCCCAAAAAAGATTTATTAATACATATATTTTCAAGAGTTGAAAAATTTATATAGAAACGAGGATACCCCACCTCCTCCATTTTCCCCAAAATTAGAACATTAGAGCACGCGTGACACAGTTTGGCACGGCGGAGTTGTGATCGTGGCATGTGAAGACTAAAAGAATAGAAGAAAAAAAATAATAATAAATAGATAAAACTTCACAATTTTATTAAAACGTGGTTATTTCAGACCCCCCCTCTCAAAATTTACACCAGCATGTTTGTGAATAAACATTTTCTATTATAAACATAAAAACAAAATATCTCTCAAAAATAGCTGATATGCCCGAAAAACAACTTAATTTGTTAGCATCTTCAAGAGCTAATCCTAATATACATAATTGGGGGTGGGAGGGTACAATTTCAAAAGCTACATTAAGTAAATACAGACGCTTTAATAATTATTTAGATTTAAATTGCTTAATTTTATTTTACGTCCAACTTAACTGATTTTACTTGTTAAAATCTTATTACCAATGGAACCTAAGTAGTATTATTGTCTTTTTTATTATATTTTTTTCAAATTTCCTCTACACACACATTTATATTTATATTTATATATATATATATATATATAGAGAGAGAGAGAGAGAGAGAGAGAGAGAGACTTGCATTAAAAAATGTGCTATTTGCGTCAAAATCCCATCATAAGCTAATAAATAACAACTTTTTCACCTATTCATCTTTTGTTTTGTTTTGTTTAATATTTGGAAAAGTTGGAAGCGGCACGCATAATTTTTTATTAGATAGTGGCACTCTTCCTAAAAAGGTTGGTCACTCCTGCATTAGAGCGTCATATGTAAAAAGCAAAAAAAAGTATTTACATTTCAATCAAAACCACCGACAAAGAAAAGTCCCCTTGGGCCGAGCTCCATGATACCCCACTCTGAAACATTGTAAAAGGGACGTAGTCACCAAATATCAGGAAAAAATAGCTATGGGGAGGGGGAGTAAAATATGAAACTACTTACTTAGTATGGGCTCAAATTTGTCAGCAAAAGAAAGGACCTTCTTACCCAATGGGAGGAGAACGTGGGAGCTCCAACAATGACCATTTAAGACAGGGGTACTCAACTTTTTTCCCACTAGGTCAAAAACTAAAGGTATTGATTTCACACGGGCCGCAACATGGGGATTAATAAGGAAGGGGCAGCGCTACAAGATAAAAAATATTTAAAATGTGAAAAGTTGATCAAAATATTACAAATCTCTCATTTTCGAATTTTATTTTTATACTATACTAAACTCCATATCAAACACTCACAAAAAACGCCGGTTTTACGGATCTTATAGCAGATAATATTGAAAAACTAAAAGTCACCGCTCTAAAAAGAAACATAATTTATCTAAAAAAATAATTGAATTTTCTTGTGCAAACGGACCGGGCCACTCAGAGATGCCAGGTGGGCCACCTGCGGCCCGTGGGTCGCAGGTTGAACACCGCTGTTATAAAATGTGCATATAAAACCACCTATTGATTTTTCAAAAAAACTACAACACTCATTTTCGAAGGAAATTTCAGCAATGGAAAAGCTTCTGCTTCTAGATATAATACATGAAATAAAGAAAAGAGATTGAAGGATGGGTATGGACAACACATACACGGAGTGACGTTTTTCAAAGGGAAGTCATCCTGAGCACTACTTCCTAAATTTTCACTTGTTGCTTTGTTTTAAAAATAAATGTTTATCTTTTTAAAAAATACTTTTAATATTCACAGTGTAAGAAATCCAACACGTATTGAAGAGCATCTCTCTCTCAATCTACGAATAAACAAATTTGCTATGTATATACATATATCAATTATTTATTTCCTTTTGAATTATTTCTTGTATATAAAAATAGGAACATAAACATAATTTTGCTCTAAATTGTTGTGAAAATTAATAATCGTAATTAAATTAATAATGTGAAAAATAATGCATAAATAATTGTTACCGATACTCAGTTATTGCTAAGTATACGAAAATCTTTTTGTGTTCATTAAAAAAGCTGAAAGTGCAAAAAAAAAAAAAAAAAAACTTGTGATGCTGGTAGTATTTAAGATTTTTCCTTTTTGTTTTTATGACAGAATGCAATACTTTTTTTTTATGGATTTGGTCTTATAATTTAATAGCGTCAATTTTGTCTGTAATTATTCATGATTGTTTTAAATTTATAACCAACTTAGCAATCAGAGTATATCAGAAGAATTGCAGAAGAAAATAAATTTTATATTAGCTTAGCTCTAAAAAGATATTTAAGAAAAATACTCTCTATATATAAGAGTAAAAATATATTTTAGAAGCTCAGTATAGCCACAAAAATATCAACGATCTGTGTTGAAAATTTTTGAATTAAATAATTTAGAATGGCAACAGAGAGAGAGAGAGAGAGAGAGAGGTAAAGGTGTTAAAACATAGATTCCCAAATAAATATTCTTTTATGAAGAATTTTCGTTAAAAGTGTTATTCCTAGAATGTCCCAGATTCGGAAAGTTCTATTTCACACAAAATTGCAGAGATATATTTCATATAAAAAAAATTGGAGACTGTTCGAAAAATGTTGAAGATTTGTGTGAAGGTTATGTATTAATTCAGAGAAATCATATGGAGGAAATAACATTGATTATGAATAATGTAAAAAAAAATTCAGTAAACTCATTCTGTGTAAAGTGAGTGAGGTCACTGAACAGAACTGAAAATAATTAACTATTGTTCTGCGAGTTAAAGAACTTGCAGAGAACAATAGTTAATTTCAAATACCTCACCTCCAGTTTTTCGAATGTAATTATTGCGTGCCTACTATTTTTTTCTCTAAAATTTGATATATTTTACAATTATTTTTGAATGTTTAAAAAAAATTACTTTATTTCTGTTATTTGTAGAGCTTTAAAGTGTATTGCATTATTAGCGAACATTGCATTATTCGCGAACGCATCATAATCAAGTCGAATAGAGATTTCTTCATTTTGATCTATTTTTCACCTTTCGATACTGATTCCGTGAAAACTTCAATCTGTAGCTATTCGGTGGGAAACCGGTAGTTTTATCTAGAACTGCTACGATTAAGTCATGAGTTCCTTAAACTTAATGATATATTTCAGTAACTTCAAAGCTTTTTCACTCAGTTTTTATTTTTAAAGACATTTTAAGGAACATTTTTCAAGATTTGAATCGATTATGTTTTCGAAACTTGTTGCTTAGTGCGCTTTCTGTTCTTCGTGGAATTTTGCCGAAATCTTTTCTCGGTATTATTTCACAATTACTTAGTTCCCCGAAGAGACACGTGGGCTGCCAAAAATCGATGAATCCAGGTCCTCATCCTCAGGTTGTCATAGCAACAACAAGCATTTTGTTTTGTGTCCTTAAAAATGCGCTGGGCACCTTTACGTATGAAGTGAAAAATATCAAGGAATATTGATTTCTGACGGGGCCGATCTTTGGGTTGTCAGAACAAGGGGTGGTCAAAACAAGGGGCGCTAGCGGAGCACATATAATTGTATGAATCGAACCAGCGTCGGTTTATCCATTGAGCGGTTGGGACGAGCCCCCGGGGGCCCGAAAGGGAGCGGATAAGCTGGACTTATCAGGCTTTTCTGGTAATATCCGCCATTGCGAAGGACGTCCGTAGATCTTTGGCGCACAGGGCCCAAAATGAGCTTAATTTGGCACTAAATCAAGCAAAATTTTTCATGAATTTCTTAGAATTAAATTTATAAGTCGAATAAATATGCTGAATTTTAAATAATTATTGAAAAACTAAAATAAGTTCTGATTTTCGGATAAAATAGCATAGTTTAAATATAGAATGTTAGTGCACAGTGTGTAAGTCCATTATCCATTAATGTCTACTCTTTACATACATCCTTCGTTTAAAAGCAAAATTCGTGGCAGAGCCGGCAATACCACAATAGAACAGGGTTTTTGCTTATCGGCGGCGCACTATAAATCGATGTATTTATTAACAATGGGATCTCAAAAATGATTTTTGCGAGAAAATATCTAATATGGTTAATATTACCTAAGACATAGGAGTGTTAAATTTGATATGGATTTAGGGAAATTAAAAATTTTCAGCCTTAAAATTAAGAAAAAAAAATAGAGGAAAGAAGTTATTTTTGTGTCTATTTGCATTTTTATTAATGTTTTACTTATTAATCTTATAAAGAGTGTTTTTTCCAGGTATAGAAGTTTAAGTTGGCATTACTTTCCAAGATGGCGACCGATTTAACAGCTGTCAAGTGATTTATTCTCAGTTTGGTTTGGCAATTCATCAAAACGATCATCAAGCAAGGCGTAGATTCGTCGAATGGGCCCAAAACGAGATTGCCGTTGTTCCCGATTTTCATAAGCGAATTTTGTTTAGCGATGAAGCGCACTTCTGGTTGAATGGCTACATCAACAAACAAAACTGCCGCATTTGGAGTGAAGCTAATCCACAAGTGTATGTCGAAACACCGTTACATCCAGAAAAACTGACTGTTTGGTGCGCTTTATGGGCTGGTGGAATCCTTCTTCAAAAACGATGAAGGCCACAACGTTACAGTCAATGGTGATCGGTATAGAGCCATGATTACTAACTTTTTCATTCCTGAATTGAACAATCATGATGTCCAGGAGCTTTGGCTCCAACAAGACGGCGCAACATGTCACACAGCTCGTGCCACAATCGATTTATTGAAAGACACGTTTGATGACCGCCTAATTTCACGTTTTGGACCTGTGAATTGGCCTCCAAGATCTTGTGATTTAACACCGCTGGACTACTTTCTGTGGGGCTATGTAAAGTCATTGGTCTAAACGGATAAGCCACAAACGCTTGACCATTTGGAAGACAACATTCGCCGTGTTATTGCCGATATACGGCCACAAATGTTGGAAAAAGTCATCGAAAATTGGACGTCCAGATTGGACTACATCCGAGCCAGCCGTGGCAGTCATATGCCAGAAATCATATTTAAAATGTAATGCCACGAAATTATCTTTGGAATAAAAAAAATTCATGTCAATCGAATAATACATCGTTGTTTTATTGCAATTAAAATTCTATACCTCTAAAAAAACACCCTTTATAAGTATATGACTTTATAACGTTAATGTTATATATTAGTCAAGATATGAGAAGTTCTCTATAGGGCTGGCACATTAAATCTTTGCACGCGGGTAGCCGCTAATCTAGGATCGGGCCTCATTTCTGATAAAGTTTCTTATGATTAGTTATCCAGTTATATGTTAATATTTACTACTTTTTTAGTACGGAATTATTTGTAAAATCATAACGCTTTCAGTTTAGATTTTTCTCTTGTATTACCATCGTACCAGCACAACATATAGGGTTATTGGAGACAGATTTCGTAATTCTGAATCAATTTTCGAACATGACACTTAAGGCCCTTTCTTGGGATTAATTTAACCCTTTACATAGCAACTAGATGGCGTTGGCTATTGCGAAATTTTTGGCGCAAATATATATATTTGTCTAAAGTAAGCATGGCAAACTCAGATGATATCGCAGGACACATGGTCTATTTTATATAAAGTCGGGGGGGCGCATGGTTTAATTTTAACAAAATTAATAAAATACGATTTTTAAAATGATTATATTATGTATTTATTAGACTCAAGTTCAATTCATTTTATAATATATATATATATATATATAGTCGTTTCCTATTCCATGTTAGTTTTACAATCAAGCTATAAATATTTCATATTTTTTATATGACAATAAAGCAGTCGTAATAAGAAATACTATCTAATATTACTTTTTATAAATTATTTTTCATTGCTTTTCACAAAACAAGTCATCAAAATTTAGTTGAATGCATTAAGCTGATAAAACTTTTATAACTGATGATAAACGTTGATCGGGGTTAAATCTGACCTTTCTGTTTTCATTTCTTTTCATTAAAGAAAACAGTTGCTCACATAAATCAGTTCCACTGAACATGTTCATTGAACGCGTAATAAATGAAAGCATTTTGGGAAAGCGATATAAATATGTATAAAAGGCTGGAATTTCGAATTCCATACATTTTCCCTTCAACAAAGAATTTCATTGAATTTCAATTAACACTATTTGTAAGTTTTCATCTACATTTTTAATATTGATAGTTAGTGGTGAACTAAAAATACGAAATTACAATTTATAGCTTATCAAATCAGAATTCGATTGAATTTGGTTTCTATCAAGTTAATTTGTTAAGCCTTTTCTGTTAATTTTAATTTAGGTGATTTAATCTATAGATAGGCAGGTTTAAAAGTAAAATCAAATTTTCAACAACTTAAAAATTTTAATTTGAAAGCATAAGTTTTTTTTCAAACAGCGCTGTAACAACATGATTTTACTTGAAGCTTAAGATTAAGTTGACATAATATCATCTAAGAAAATCACCCCCCCCACCCCTTTATCTATTGTCTAGCTATTTTAATTCAACACATACGCAACCTTTCCTTTTTAAGAAAATTATTCTTTCATCCAACAACTTAAAGAATCATCTTAGCCATTGAACTTTCGTATGATATGATTGATCGGTGCGTTCACATTCTAAATCTTCCAGAAATGAAGCAAAATAAGAATTCATCTCGAATATAATTTACAATTTTGGTGAAAAATTTTTTTAAAAAAAATCTGATGTTTAAGACTTTGAAGTACAAGCTGATGAATAATGTAATGAAAATATTAAAAATTATTGTCCTGCTATGTGCATGTTTCTTTCTTTTTTTTTCTGCTACTCCCACAATAATCTCGGTTTTAAATAAGGGGTTGTACGCCTAAATGTGGTGGTACTCTTCCTTCCTCAATGGCCCGATAGCCCAGGGCCTTGGCTTTCCTAAGAAATCCATTCCATGCTGTCCAGTTCTTGGTCCGACTCTTCCAGTTTCTGACATTAATAGTTTTCAGTTCTTTTTAAAGGCAGTCGATCCACCAGAGTCTAGGTAACAATATGGTCTGGCCACAAAGTCTTTTTTGCGACTCGATTGTCGTCGAATCATGTCATGTATCCTGCCCATTTTAAACTTTATATTGCAGTGAATTTAACAATATCTGGTTGTTTAAAAAGTTGATACATTTTTAAATTGGTTCTTTTTCTCCAAATAGTATCACAATTTAAACCTTTAAAAATACTTTTCTAATGCCTCTTCCTTCTAATATAGCAAGAGCTTCCTTATCTTTCTCGGTCATTCCCCCGTTTCTGTAGCTTATGTGAGAATAGGCATTATCAAGGATTCGTAAATGAGTAGTTTTGCGTTTCTGCTGATAAAATTAGATTTTAACTCTTTTCGAAGCCTATAAAAGCACCTGTTACCAGCAGTGACTCTATTGTGAACCTCTAGGGTTATGACATTGAGTGCGTCTTGTTCAGAGCCTAAATATTTGAAACCATTGTCAGCTTTAAATCTGTATTCGCCTTTTACAAAATAAGGTTCATTAAAACTGATACTTGACATGAATTTGGTTTTAATTGTGGTGGTATGCTAGTATTAAAAATACGTCGACAATGTTCGGTTTTTGTGAGAAAAAGGGGCATAAATGTAATAAGCAAACTTAGTTCAATTATCACCAGCATGAAGCAATAAATACTAACAATATTTTGTAAGGAAAGTATTTGATGACAAGAAGTACTTCTCTGTACGTTCAGACAACCGGTATTGTACGTCCACTCGGTATGAGTAAGACAAATGAGATGAGAGATGTACAGGGCGCGACTAAGTACCAACAGTACCAACTAGGTAGGCGTATACTAGGTAACAACAGAAATCATAATAAGTGCACCATCTTTAAGTGCACCAACTTTTCCACAAAGGGGACTTAAACTTCTTCAAAACTTCCATAATTGCATCAAAAATATCAGCTCCAGTGTTTGTATTATACATATGAATGATTCCAAGAGTTCTTCAATTATTTTTAAATTATTATCGCATCTGCGAATAAGAAAGAACGGCTAAGTGATATTTCAAATTTCTAGACTAAATCATATTTTATTCTAGTTTTGGATACAGAAAGTTCCCCTTTTTTCTTTTCTTCTCCTTTCTCTCTTCAATCAATCTCTTTTCTTATTCATGGTTCTTGAAATATGAATATATTTTTGTTAAATAAATTTTTAATTTAATATGAAAAAAAGTCCACTTTCATTCGCAAAAGATTGGGCAAACATTACATTCTATTTTGATTGCCTTGTGTTTTTGTGTGTGTGTTTTAAACTTAAAAATAAAACACACCTATGTTGGCCTCTGATGTGACTCATACCTAACGTGAAGTCACTCTATTGTTATCCAAGGGGAGATATAAATGCTGCATACACAGAATTAATCTTGGTTCCACTTTAGTAAATAGTATGCATAAATGCATTTTTAAAAATTTAATAAAAATTATTTTACAATGGCAAAATTAAATAAATTTTAATAAAATATTAAGAACAACTCTTAATTTAAAACTTATTTCTGTTATGAAATATGATCTATTTTCAAATAAGAATAGATAACAAAATTTTTTAAAAAGTTGACATCAAATAAATTTCAAAATGGAAAAAATTTAAATGTTTGTAAGTTTTCAAAAAGTCTCGGCGTTCCTCAACCTCTGTATTGGCGGGCCACGTGTTTGTCATGCCTAGTCTATACAAACATCCGTGGATGATCACACGCTGACATGCAAAAAATATAACTTAGACTGATATTTTTCTAAAAAAATAGCTATACTTCTAGCTCATTCAAATGAATTAAATCTGTCTTCTGTCTTTACAAGTAGTTTCATGTGAAACCGAAACAGAAAAGTACTAGTGAACCTCAAAACATAATCGAGAAGCAATGTACATGTAATGATGATAGTTCTATGATTGAGACGTAAAATTAGAAAATATTGATAAGTTGATTATATAGTAACAAAATGACTAAAATATAGAGACGAAATAAAACCGATATTTTTTTTCGGTTCAGTTCCGGGTCGAATATCTGATTTTAACATCCTTTCTCTCTTCACTTTGATTTTCTGAGGAGACATACTTGTTTCTTGACAAGATTTTTCAAACATATTACGCACTTCTCATTCACTCTCTTCAAGTGGCCTCAAAAACTAAGGAATCATATTTGCGAACTCGTAACCGGCGTTGACAAGTTGTGAGTTTGAGTCCTAGGAGCACTGAACACTCGCCGTGCAGAGGGGCTGCTAAATCTGTCGTGGTTCGAAGTCCTCCCATTGGCATGGTGTGGAAGTTTGGAGAGAGAAGTGACAGCTCAGATGTTGGCCTCTTCACTTTACAGCAGTTCAAAATTATGGTATCTGTTGTCAATAGATCTCGTATCAAATCACACTTTCTTGAAATTATAATTCTTTTAACTCGTGAAATTTTTTCAAAAAAGTAGGCTTAATGCTTAGAGAGAAAGGAATTGATAAGTAATCTAAAGGATTCAATTTCTGTTCCAAATGGGAAATTTCTTACTTTTTGGAGATGAAAACGCGACTGGAATAGTAAACTGATTGAAAATGTTTTTCAAAATAAATGCTCTGGATAAACTAAATTTTTCAAATTATTTAACGAAAATATAATGTAAAACAGAACAAAAACTTCTTAATATTCTGTTCCTTAATATAAATCTTTTAGTATTAAAATTCTCTTTATCAAATGATTAAATTCAATTGGTTCAATTTTAAGACATTCAGCTTAAAAATGTATTTCTTGTACACCTAGAGATTGCAAAAATTCTACCTTTGGAGCTATCAAGGCTGTCTTCGGTTAATGTTAAGGAATAGGATCAGAATTTGTGGAACATTTTTTTTAGATATAAAAGAAATGAAACATTAATATGATATTCTGGCTTCACTATCCTTTAGAGAGCAGAATTTTTTATTATACTTCCGTTTTTAACCGAGTTTATTCATTTTTTCTGGTATAAAATGTGTTTCGCGCTTTTTCTTCTATACCGTAACGTTAATTGGGCTATTCCTGCACGTATTCAAAAGAGAAATAGAGTATTCATTGAATATTTTGAAATTTTTAAAAACACTATATTGTTAACAGAGGTATGAATTATAATATTGAAAATTTCCATAGAAGTTGAGGCATTTTTTTCTGTCTGAAAATGTGCTCCGCGTTTAGTTCGAGCTCTCTTACTTTTACCGAAGACAGCTTTAAGTCACCTGCATAAACTTTTTCAAAAGCAAAAAAAAAAAAGCAATTTTGTAAAAAGTAACAAATACAGTTGTCTTTCAGATTTCTTTTGCTGAAATATATAACAGCATTAAATAAGTGGCATTGCTAAGTTTTGTACTAATCAGCTCATTCAAGCGAATTATTTTTTTTTCATTTTTTATTTTAAAAATTCCATCTCATTCTTAAGTTACTTATTCCAATTTTTTCTTTTTTGGTAATTCACACTTTATCGAAGCAATTTAAAAGTTATGTTTGAATGGGAAAATTCCATTGAGCATTGAAGCAAACAAAGGTCACATCAAGAGTTCTTTCACTCCAGGACAATTTTTCCGTCAACCGAGTCACATCGTATAATATTAATGACTATTGTCCTTCACGGACTACTTGTATGGGGGAGTGGGTAGGATAGTTTACAAAATAGAGTTAAGAAAAGCTCCGAGGCGTAAACTTCACGCTGAAAATTAAAAATCTGTTGACCTATGGAGGAGGAGTTGAATCCTCCCTCTTGTGTGTACTATTGTTTTTGAATAGAATTCAGAGACCGGGGATGATCGATTTTCTGTCAAATAGGAAAATATTACATGTGTTCAAAACAAAATCGGTTTGTGACCCTAATGTCTCTTCATCCCTGAATGCTTCTAAGTTAGAATTCTTAATTCTAGAGTTGAAATTATAGACACATCTGTGAGAGCAATAGAAAAATAAACAATGAAGAGGTTCCTAATTGTTTACTTTTCGACAGAAGAGTGCTTCAGTGCTTCTATTCGTCACACCCGATATGGGGTCATCGATTCTAAAGGTCAAAAGAGACATACTACAGCATCCAGTATACCAGGGATCAATAATCGTTTTGTTATTAGGAACACAAACACACTCGCATATTACTTTTAAGTGAGTAAATATCTGAGGCCCAAAATTTAATTGAGGAGGAGAAAACATCAAATTGTTAATTTATTTAGCTTAGGTTGAATGTACAGAGTAGTTAATATAAAAATTGGAATGGAAAAAATAAAAATATGCCTTTAAACTTTATTTTACATTAAAAATCTTATAAGCAAACCTATTTATTGCTACGTTCAAAGCAATACATACATTCATTCCCTGTATGTGTGAGTTTTAATACATTTTTGTTTCCTTTTCTGTTTCTAAATAACGATTCAGAAAAAATATCTAGATACTAAAAGAAATTATCAATAATACTTCATGGACGTTGATGAATTTTCTTTTTTTTTGCAGATCCTATGATAGTGAGAGAGAGTGCTAATAAATGCACAAAATTCTAATGTTTTTATTACCAACAAAACACAACGCAAGTGCCAGTTTATCCAGTGGGCGTTTTCGGCTGGCGCCCAGGGACCCGGGGCCCGGAAAGGTGCTGAAGGGCCCGGATAACCAGAACTTAACCACATTTTCTGGCTATAAATTTCAATCCTCCAGTGTCAGGGGGGCCTGTAGATCTTCTACACCCAGGACCCGAAATGAGTTTTAATCAGCACTTGTCAACGAATGATTTTGTATTTAAGACCATAAGAGCAATTTATACGATTTTTTCTAAAGAAAAGCAAAAATTGCGAATATTCACTATTACATCTGACCAGCTCGAAATACGATAAAATATTAATCGTGAGTAATTGATAAATTATTTCAACAATAGTAGAGAATGGGGAGTATATCAAACAAGACTCATTCTATATATTAGAGATTCATTAGATCTATGCATTGAGGGCCTTTTAGCAAACACAAGCGACATGTCATTGACCTCTCTGCAGTGCTTAGATCCAATCTGTTATTTACTGAAGAAGTGATGCTGTTTGAAGAAACCAAAGGTAAATTTTTAGTTGAGGGGTTGTCAAGCATAACATGACCTAGTTATGATTTCAGCTGAAATAATTTCTACAAAGAAAAAAACTTTTCCTAAATTTTGAGATGGATGATTTTTAGCAAAATGACTTTGAAATTGTGCATTTGCTTATTGAGCTGGAGATCATTACCATTTTATTCTTACATACTACATACAAACAACCTATTCTATTGGAAAACGATGTCCTAATATTTAAATCTTCAGAGGTTATCACTTTTTTTTAATGAGAATTTTATTTTTTAAAATATACGCTACACACACTATAATAAAAGTGATCATGCTTAGCTATTCCATGTTTTGCGACTTACTACAGAAGCTATCTTCCCTTAGTAGTAGTAGTAAATGGTGTCTTTCCACTCAGACTGGATTTCTTAGCTTAGTCAGATTATTATCGAATCTCCTTATCTATCTTATCCAGGGCCGTTTTTAACTTCCTCTGCACCCTAGGCACTTCAAATTCTTACGCCCCTGGATCTAAAAAAAATTATTGAGTAGTGGCCCCTATAACACACACCATATACTTGCATACTTCACTGCAATCAAAATGACATCTTCCATTGAATTCGGTTTCTATCAATTTAATTTATCAAGCCTTTTCCATAAATTTAAACTTAGGTAATTTAATCAATAGATAGACAGGTTTAAAAGTAAAATAAAATTTTTCGCCAACTTAAAATTTTAAATTTGAAAGCAGCAGTTTTTTTTCAAAAGCGCTGAAACAACATGATTTTTACTTGAAGCTTAAGATTAAGTTGACATAATATCGTCTAAGAAAATCAGCCCCCTTTATCCATTGTCTAGCTATTTTAATTCAACACATACGCAACGTTTTCTTTTTAGAGAAAATTATTCTTTCATCCAACAACTTGAAAAATCATCTTAGCCAATGAAATTATATATATTGAACATAATTTACAATTTTGGTGTTTAATTTTTTAAAAAAAATCTGTTATTTAAGACTTTAAAGCACAAGCTACTGAACAATGTAATGAAAATATTAAAAATTATTGTCGTGCTATGTGCATGTTTCTTTCTTTTTTTTCTACGTACTCCCACAGTAATCCTGGTTTTAAATAAGGGGTTGTAGGCCTAAATGTGGTGGTACCCTTCCTTCCTCAATGACCCGACAGCCCAGGGCCTTGGCCTTAGTAAGAATTCCTTTCCATGTTGTCCTGTTATTCGTCCGACTTTTCTAGTTTCTGACATTAACAATTTTCAGTTCTTTTTTTAGGGAATCGATCCACCAGAGTCTTGGTTACAATATGGTCTGGCCACAAAGTCTTTTTTGCGACTCGATTGTCGTCAAATCTTGTCATGCATCCTGTCCATTTTAAACTTTATATTGAAGCGAATTTAACAATATCTGGTTGTTTGAAAAGTTTATAAATTTCTAAATTAGTTGAAACAGCTGGTTAAACTATAAAACTTATCGTGAATCGAAAGATAGGGATTCACAACAATCGACGATGTCACAACGTCCACTCGGTATGAGTATGACAAAAGAAATGAATTTTACTTTTTACTTGTTTCAAACAAACAGCAAAATATTATACAGAGTGTCCAGCCTTAATGTGACCCAATAGCTAATTCCCGAACTGTTCGGTTTAAATATGCCCTTCCAATTTAAAAATTGTTTTAAAAAAAGGTAAAGAATATTTCTACGTGTGTTTTTCGAGCGAAAAAAACCCATTTACAAAATTTACAAAAAATAAATTTTTATACGGTTCCCAGGTCCTATCACTTGTAGTTAGGAAAAAATGCAGTATACAAAAACAAAGTAAAAACTATAGGGTGTTTTTTTTTAGAGGTATAGAACTTTAAATTGCAATAAAACAACGATGTATTATTCGATTGACATGAATTTTTTTTTATTCGAAAGATAATCTTGTGGCATTACATTTTAAATATGATCAAGCAAGGCGTAGATTCGTCGAATGGGCCCAAAACGAGATTGCCGTTGTTCCCGATTTTCATAAGTGAATCTTGTTTAGCGATGAAGCGCACTTCTGGTTGAATGGTAACGTCAACAAACAAAACTGCCGCATTTGGAGTGAAGCTAATCCACAAGTGTATGTCGAAACACCGTTACATCCAGAAAAATTGACTGTTTGGTGCGCTTTATGGGCTGGTGGAACCCTTCTTCAAAAACGATGAAGGCCACAACGTTACAGTCAATGGTGATCGGTATAGAGCCTTGATTACTAACTTTTTCATTCCTGAATTGAACAATCATGATGTGCAGGAGCTGTGGCTCCAACAAAACGGCGCAACATGTCACACAGCTCGTGCCACAATCGATTTATTGAAAGACACGTTTGGTGACCGCCTAATTTCACGTTTTGGACCTGTGAATTGGCCTCCAAGATTTTGTGATTTAACACCGCTGGACTACTTTCTATGGGACTATGTAAAGTCATTGGTCTAAACGGATAAGCCACAAACGTTTGATCATTTGGAAGACAACATTAGCCGTGTTATTGCCGATATACGGCCACAAATGTTGGAAAAAGTCATCGAAAATTGGACGTCCAGATTGGACTACATCCGAGCCAGCCGTGGCAGTCCTATGCCTGAAATCATATTTAAAACGTAATGCCACAAGATTATCTTTCGAATAAAAAAAATTCATGTCAATCGAATAATACATCGTTGTTTTATTGCAATTTAAAGTTCTATACCTCTAAAAAAACACCCAGGCTTTTTAAAAGTTCTCTTCGTTTTATTACAAGATAAAAACAAATCATTGGCCAAAGTCAGCTAAATATAAGATGGGAAGAGTACCTACATAAGATTTCATTTTAGCATCTCAATTGCTCAGGAAAGGGGGTCGTATACAAATTGAGTTTAGAGAACAGTAATTCACTATCTACAGAAAGATCAAAAGAAAAACATCAGAGTAATGTTAAAACATCGTAGTAAACATCATAGTTTTACAATTTGTATTGCTTTATGGCAAATAATAAAAGTTAAATTAAAGAAATACAACTGTACCGAAAAGATTAAAACGAGCTTGTTTTAACAAATAGCAGCAAAAGAATACAGGATTTACCGTTCAAATTATAGCATAATGTGGAATGATGCGCCAATCATGAATCAGGGGCTTTATTATATCTGAATGACCAAATTAACTTAAATGATGTTCAAAATGACTGCGTTCCGCAGAAATGCAGTACCAATCCCGTGTCAGAAACTCCACCGTTAGCTTTTGTATCATAGTTGGTGTCACAGACCTGCATGACATGCTGATTCGATTGAGTAAACCAGATTTATTCGTGGATTCACGTTCGTACACTTTGCTTTTTAGGAAGCCCCAGGGAAAGAAATCCAGAGGATTTAGGTTGCGTGATCACGTGGGCCACTCCTGTTGACCTCCGTAGCCGATTAGTTGTCAAATGTCTGCGCCAAAAATGTGCATTGTTTCGCGTGTACCATCATGATGGTACACATGCGTGACAAATCCCGTAAGGAAACTTCATCTTCCAAAAAATCGGATAATGGTCCAGATAAAATTTCCGTGTATGATTCTGATGTTAAAGGTCCTTCAAAATACATTGAGTCGGTTAAGGGGCTCTTCCACAATCCACACCCCGCATTCATCGACAACGCACTTGTTGGCGATTCGGTTGTATTAGATGTGGGTTTTCGAGGGATCAATAATGCGTATTCTGTGCATTAATAGTGCCTTGCCTCGAGAACTGGCATTCATCCGACCACACAACTTCATTTAAAAAAATCTAAATTTTCATCCTGTGTGTTTAACACGAAATTGCAAAAATCAAAACGATCCTCCTGGTCTCCGGGCATTAGATCCTTCGCCAGAACTGGATGAAAAGGATATGCACCGTTCGTATGTTCTATGTTCCACACCGTCGATTTTGAATAGGAACAAGCCTTGCTAATATCCCGGACAATACTTTCAGGATGAGTCAGGACATATCCTAATACATCCTCAGCGGGTATCCGCAAGCTTGAAGGTGTGGCACGAGACAAGGGAATATGTCTTTATACAAGCTTTATACAAGTGTTGAACAGCACGGGCAATTGTACAATAAGATGGATATCTTCGACTGGGAAATTTAATGGCATAATGTCTTGCTGCCTCTCTCTTACTTCGATTACACTGCCCATACAACAGTACTATTTCGCAGTATTCTTCATTTGTATACATCTCGTTCTTCCGTACTAGAATTCGTAATATTGGAATACTACTGTATGCAATTGCAAGCGACTACACAACAAATTTTTAACGTTTGCCATGATCAGTACCGCAGCAAATAAGTCCATTTTTTGGAGCTGCTTTTGAAATGTTTTCTTCATCCAAAATATTTTATTTTGTCAATGTTTTACACGTACACAGAATAAATTTTATTTCTTAAGTACTCAATTATTGTATTATTAACGTAATTTATGTACTTTCAAAATTTAAAAACGATTAACATAAGAGTGACGTGCAAGAGGAAAAGTTTCCTCGCAGATTTCTTAAATAATTTCACTTTGGAGATGGCCCCTTACTAGCTTCTTGAAAATGGCAGAGAAAATGAATGAAATGTATGATTTTCAAAGTTCCATAACTCGGCCACAGTTTTTATCGTAATAAAATGAAACTTTTATGTTTACTTTGTTTTTGTGTACTGCATCTTTTTCTAAATATAAGTGATAGAACCTGGAAACCGTATAAAAGTTTAATTTTTGTAATTTTTTTCTAAATGGGCTTTTTGGTTCGAATAGCACGTAAAAAGATTATTCACCTTTTAAAAATAATTTTGAAATTGGAAGTGCATATTCAAATCGAACGGTTTGGAAATTAGCTATTGGGTCACATTAAGACTGGACAAATTTTTAATCGTTAATAAAATACTTTTTGTTCATCCATTCAAGTTTAAATACATTTTTTTAAACTTGTAGAGATTGATACTTCATGTTAATACAGATTTCAAATATTAATTCAGTAATTAAATTTAGTTTTGTAGGGGAGGGAAAAAAATTAAATTTATTCTCTGAATGAAGGCAATAAATGGCGACAGAATACACTGATTACCCAACAACCAGGTATGAAAAGCTCAATTTGTTTTTCAAGTTGGAATTGACTTAAATTTTTTTTATATTACTTGTTATTTTAATTTTATTGTTGATTAATATATGCAACAAATAAATCAATGATATGCTAGCAATAGTAAAAATCTAATATTATGAATGTCCGGAAGAAAACGCGCAGCTCCTGCTGTGAATGGCAATTAGATTTAAAGACATTAGTGCAGGGGTGGGCCCACTTTTACAGGGTACAGGCTACTTTTAAGTTTTTAAGATGTTTCGGTCCACCCAGTGGTGTAGGTGTGGTGAGGTAAGAAAAAGGTCTACAATAATTATTATAACTTACTAATAAATACGCAGAATATGTACTCATCTACATAACTACAAAAAAAAACTCGCACTTTAACTTACGAGCGTACCGTAAAATCCAGCGTATAACGCGTACTTTTAACACAAAAAATGAGGTCGACATTTAGAGGTGCACGTTTTACACCGGGTATAAAAAAATGATAGTTTCAAAAATAAAAAAAAGAGGTAAGCAAAGGCCGATCCGCACGCGGGTGGCTGAGACAAAGCGGCGGCCACAGACGACCTATAATTCTATCGATCAAGCAAAATTTTTTTGTGAATTTCTCAAAATAAGATTTATAAGTTGAATAAATATGCTGAATTTTAAATAGTTATTGAAAAATCAAAATAAGTCCCTATAGCATATAACATAGTTCAAGAAAAATAACAATGGATTTCAAATTCTGAGGAACATTCCTTCTCATGAGGGGTGTAGCCTGCCTTATCAGGGGGCCGGTATCAATGACACGACCCCCTAGCTGCAGGAGTCCCGGACGTGTGTAAGCAAAAAGTCGTAAAATGTTATTAATGGTCATATTAAGAGTTCCTTTCTATCTTATATATTAAAATTCGTTGGTAAACAAACGTATCTATGTAGGTATATATCCCAATTTTCTCAAGAACCACAAGACCCAGAAACTAGCAGAAGGTATCAAAATTTCGGGAATGATCCAAGGGATCCGTTTTGACCATTTATATTCCAATTAATTAAAATGATATTAATTAAAAACCTTAAAACGCATTAAAATGCATCGTGGTGCCATCCGCAGAGAATATTGGAAAAAAATTCTGTTTTTACAAAACAACGAAATTTTGCATATAAATAAATTTATTTAAAAATTAATGTAATAAAATTATACATATATATTTCTTTCAATTTAATTATTTTAATATAATAAAATTATGTATAAATCTTTCTTTCAATTTAATTATTTTACAATTTTTTTAAATAAAAAATGAGTCGAAATCGGTTCCTTTTTTTTGAATACGAATTAAATTTTGAATACGATTCAAAGCGGTTCGACAAAAAGATCTTTTGGAGTGAAATACAGATAACATTTGGGACAGAAAAATCCATTCAGAATGTTATTTGCTTGTAAATGAAAATACCCCCTTCGTCTGTTGATTGATTGACTGTAATAAACACCGGACTAAGAAGCAACACGAAGGCTGGGCAAATGGAATTTTTTTCAATAGTGGTCTAGCGGAACAGAATATTAGATTTTATTTATCCCGGTTCTCTTTTATACATATCTGTAACAACCGAAAGACCGAATGTGCATTCAGTCAGCAAAGGATCTGCTTCCCGATCCGAGAAACATCTGTCCTATAAGCGCCAGAAGTTTTCTGTCACCCTCCAAGTCTATAGTTAATTATTTTTTTAACGAGTATTCTTGAGTTCTCAAAGCTGGTCCCATGGGGGAAGGAGGAGGGAGCGTTAAGGAATAATTTCGACACATCGGACAAAAGTGATGCAAAGCACGATAAAGATTTATGACATGCTTAAAGACGAATGAAAAGAATGGGGCAGAATGACCCTCAGAAAAAAAAGACCCTTAAGAAGAAAACTGTGTAAATTTTGCGTCAATTTGACTTCTGAACTAATTTCTTTTGCTTCCTGCGCTTATGCAGACAAGAAAAAAAAATAGGAACAAAAAAGGTAACTATATTTTCACTGTCAAATTTTCTTTTCGATTTTTAAGATTTAATGCCCAGGTATTTTAATCATGGCGTAAGATAAAGTGAAAAAAATTGTTGCATTGTGCTATTTCGTTTTACATAAATAAATATAAATGACTGTCATCAATTTCTTAGAATACTTTCATGTTGATTAACATATTTAAGTGTATGTTTTCGTAGCTTGAATGTACCGTAATCTTAAAACATTTTCAATTGTCATTGTTATTTAAACGAAAGAATATTATTTTCCTCTCGAGTAAAAATAATTTCTTTAGACACTTATGAAAAACGGCAGTAGTTCACTTAAAATACAAAACACTAATGAGCCTTTGAGTACATTCATTAATTATTTACCATTTTTAAAAGGATACTAAACAATAGCTCGAAATTGAAATAAAACGTAGTTATATTTATTTTGATGATTTTGTTTGTAATGAGAGAGATAACATGTATTACAATAATTTTGTTTAGTAATAAATGAACCAATCTATAATTTCTAAATATTTAATTTAAATTGTTTCAAACTGTGAAAAGAATTTTCAAAGATATAATTTATGTTAAGTTTACGTAAAGATATACACACACATTTTTTGTTCTTTTTATTGAGGTAACATGTCAAATAAACACATAATTTTTCTAATATATTCTTAAGACGGCTAAGAGAACCAATATTTGTCAGATTGAATTTGAAAATAACAAATTCTTTTTTCTTTTAGCATTTATATCTATTTTAAGACTGATTTGCACGATACCTTCTTGATTAAGGTCTTTTGCCCACAGAATTTGAAAGAATATTTAATGCAACCTAATAATTAGTTATGTGTATAATTAGTTATAAAAATACATTAAAATCCTATAATTTCTCTAAGATATTGTATAGCATTCTGTATGATTCTAATACAGTTAATCAAAATTCATCTTTAACAATCTATAGCAATATTTAAAATCCTTAAAAAAAGTAACAATAAGAATGTTAGAACTATTGCAGAAGTTTCTTATAAAAAGCATTTAATGAAAGGTTTATTTTTACAGGAACGTGGAAAAAATATAGGTAATATATTTTTTTAGTTGCTCCTAGTAGTATAAAACTATTTCATTAAAGTGATAGTGAAATGCATTATAGAAATAAAAATATGATAAACACAATTTATAAAGTAAATAAGTGATTTCAAACAAAACAGAAATCTGAAAAATTATTCAATAAGTAGTAAGGTTGTATAATCTTGAATATTTTTAATGTATTTGAGATATAAGTTAATTAAAAAAAAAATTTAGATTTCTTTTGTGATATTGTGGCATTTTTCAAAAAGTTTTGAGTTATTTTAGACATTTCAAATTATTCTAGAAATGTTTTTATTGTTTTGTTTAATCTCAAAGCATTAAGATATTTGAAAAACAAGCAAATAAGTATAATAATAATATTAATGTTTTATTGACTTATATTTCGAAACTTTAAAAGGAAACTTTACAAATTGAGAGTATTGTGATTGTGTGATCCTAGTTTTTTTTTTTTAAAAAAAAACCTTATAATTTTTGAAAGCTTACTTTTGGTGGAGATATTTTAATAATTTTGAAAGTAATCTGGAAGCTAAGCTACGTTTTGTTCTAGAAATGGAACTATGATTTCTATAAAGAATAAAAGAATTAAACAAAATATGTTTGTATTAAATCAGACATTTCATAATTCAGTTAGAAAATTTGAAAAAAGAAGAAATATAATTTTTGAGAGTTTGGAAAAAAATTAAAAAGCTTAAGATTATTATTTTTATTTTCTAAATACGTCTTGGAACTGTTACACTTACTGGTAAACTAACTCAAATTT
>BMAU01002860.1:0-23049 GCA_019973935.1 Trichonephila clavipes | reverse complement strand
AGAATTTAACCATGCCCAAATGTTTCAAACTAACCTTTAAAAAATACACATAATTCCCTAATTTTCTTTTTTTAAAAAAAAAATATATGAATACACACAGCACTAACTAGTTACCTTGACAATTTTACAAGTTCAAATTCCACAATGTATAAAAATTAATGAGCAAGATATAATGGTAAAGATTATATTACCTAATATTAGCAAGTTGTTTTCTACATTCAAATCCCTCCTCCTGGAAGGAAACGGCAGATTTACCATATTGTAAACTTTATCGCCAAAAATTTTGTAAAATAAGTGGGTCAGAATAATGAGGAACAAACACGAAATCTGCAATCAAGACAAAGCAAAGCATAGAAATGGTTTAACTTCTTTAACAAAAATAGAATTATCTGAAAATAATACAGTTACCACCATAAAAATAAACAAAAAATTAAGGTAATTATATAGTAATATTATTGTTAATGTCACGAATATCAACAACTTGGCACTTAGCATACAAATATCAAAATAGTGTTGAATTTTTGAAATATATGAACTGCAATAACAAACTACTTTGAGAATTTTAAATGTTCGGATTACTCAATGTTAAGAAAAAAAAGATAAATTAATAAAAAAATTAGTGATTTATTCTTAGAAAAATAATCAAGAATCAATGTTTGAATGCTATAAAAATTTCTACAGATATACCTCAATTTCATGCGAAACTGTTCACCTGTATTACATAGGCATTGCACTCGAAGAAAACTTTATTAGAAATAAATGCAAAAGCCAAAAAAAAAAGAAAGAAAGAAAGGTCCCACTTCCATTTGCTAACAATAATGAAGTCTGAAACTTTTCAGAATAGTGTCTCATTTGAAACTGAGAGCAAACAGTAGCATGGAGAAAAAAAAAGGTACTCATTCCCAATAATTTAGTTGGAACAGAAGCGCATGGAGATTGAAGCGTTTTTGTGGCGGGGGCTGTAGATCAGCTTCAGGATTTAGTAATTTGATATTTACTAATGAAACTGTGAGAGAGAATCAGGTGTTCTTTTAAAAATAATTCATGCAAAATTTGGGCACTGGAGAAAATTCCCTATTTTTAATGAAGATCATGACACCAGGCTTATTGCTTTTAATGTATTCCTCTGGTATCTTTATAACTGCCACCAAGCTCTAAAAATATCAAATCAATCATCTCATTCAAAATCAGAACATATTTGCAGAAGTTTTAAAGTAAGAAGACACATAAGTATTTTTTATTTTGAGAGCCACTGTATAAATCAAAATTTGCATTTTAAGCAATTACTTCTATGTTGCTTATAAATCAGATTTCATGCACAGTATATTAGATTGTTAATGATAATTATGCTTACTTAGTCCTATAAAAATTCGGCATTTCACTACTTTTTAAGTTTAATATTTATCTAAGATTTTTCACTCTCTCTCTCTCCAAGCCTATTTTTTTAAAAAAATATTACATGTTTCATTTCCATGCTTCTACTAGGATTAGAAAGAATCCTGCCATTCATTTTCACAGAAATAGATGGTGGGAGGGGAAGGGGATAAACTACTGCCCCATTCATATCGTTTCGGAGCGACAGGGGGACAACATTTTTCAACCCTATGCTTTCCTTAGCAACTTAAATTTCCAAAAAAATAATAAATTGGCAATTTTTCAGAAAAGTGTTTATACCAAACTTTTATCCAAAGAAACAAACATGAATAATATAAAGAAAAAGTGTCCTCTTGTGTGTAAAATAATTTTAAAAAAACCCAAACTACACGTGCCATTATACATATACAACCAAAGTAGTAACTTATTAAGAATTTAACCATGCCCAAATGTTTCAAACTAACCTTTAAAAAATACACATAATTCCCTAATTTTCTTTTTTTAAAAAAAAAATATATGAATACACACAGCACTAACTAGTTACCTTGACAATTTTACAAGTTCAAATTCCACAATGTATAAAAATTAATGAGCAAGATATAATGGTAAAGATTATATTACCTAATATTAGCAAGTTGTTTTCTACATTCAAATCCCTCCTCCTGGAAGGAAACGGCAGATTTACCATATTGTAAACTTTATCGCCAAAAATTTTGTAAAATAAGTGGGTCAGAATAATGAGGAACAAACACGAAATCTGCAATCAAGACAAAGCAAAGCATAGAAATGGTTTAACTTCTTTAACAAAAATAGAATTATCTGAAAATAATACAGTTACCACCATAAAAATAAACAAAAAATTAAGGTAATTATATAGTAATATTATTGTTAATGTCACGAATATCAACAACTTGGCACTTAGCATACAAATATCAAAATAGTGTTGAATTTTTGAAATATATGAACTGCAATAACAAACTACTTTGAGAATTTTAAATGTTCGGATTACTCAATGTTAAGAAAAAAAAGATAAATTAATAAAAAAATTAGTGATTTATTCTTAGAAAATTAATCAAGAATCAATGTTTGAATGCTATAAAAATTTCTACAGATATACCTCAATTTCATGCGAAACTGTTCACCTGTATTACATAGGCATTGCACTCGAAGAAAACTTTATTAGAAATAAATGCAAAAGCCAAAAAAAAAAGAAAGAAAGAAAGGTCCCACTTCCATTTGCTAACAATAATGAAGTCTGAAACTTTTCAGAATAGTGTCTCATTTGAAACTGAGAGCAAACAGTAGCATGGAGAAAAAAAAAAAAAGGTACTCATTCCCAATAATTTAGTTGGAACAGAAGCGCATGGAGATTGAAGCGTTTTTGTGGCGGGGGCTGTAGATCAGCTTCAGGATTTAGTAATTTGATATTTACTAATGAAACTGTGAGAGAATCAGGTGTTCTTTTAAAAATAATTCATGCAAAATTTGGGCACTGGAGAAAATTCCCTATTTTTAATGAAGATCATGACACCAGGCTTATTGCTTTTAATGTATTCCTCTGGTATCTTTATAACTGCCACCAAGCTCTAAAAATATCAAATCAATCATCTCATTCAAAATCAGAACATATTTGCAGAAGTTTTAAAGTAAGAAGACACATAAGTATTTTTTATTTTGAGAGCCACTGTATAAATCAAAATTTGCATTTTAAGCAATTACTTCTATGTTGCTTATAAATCAGATTTCATGCACAGTATATTAGATTGTTAATGATAATTATGCTTACTTAGTCCTATAAAAATTCGGCATTTCACTACTTTTTAAGTTTAATATTTATCTAAGATTTTTCACTCTCTCTCTCTCCAAGCCTATTTTTTTAAAAAAATATTACATGTTTCATTTCCATGCTTCTACTAGGATTAGAAAGAATCCTGCCATTCATTTTCACAGAAATAGATGGTGGGAGGGGAAGGGGATAAACTACTGCCCCATTCATATCGTTTCGGAGCGACAGGGGGACAACATTTTTCAACCCTATGCTTTCCTTAGCAACTTAAATTTCCAAAAAAATAATAAATTGGCAATTTTTCAGAAAAGTGTTTATACCAAACTTTTATCCAAAGAAACAAACATGAATAATATAAAGAAAAAGTGTCCTCTTGTGTGTAAAATAATTTTAAAAAAACCCAAACTACACGTGCCATTATACATATACAACCAAAGTAGTAACTTATTAAGAATTTAACCATGCCCAAATGTTTCAAACTAACCTTTAAAAAATACACATAATTCCCTAATTTTCTTTTTTAAAAAAAAAAATATATGAATACACAGCACTAACTAGTTACCTTGACAATTTTACAAGTTCAAATTCCACAATGTATAAAAATTAATGAGCAAGATATAATGGTAAAGATTATATTACCTAATATTAGCAAGTTGTTTTCTACATTCAAATCCCTCCTCCTTGAAGGAAACGGCAGATTTACCATATTGTAAACTTTATCGCCAAAAATTTTGTAAAATAAGTGGGTCAGAATAATGAGGAACAAACACGAAATCTGCAATCAAGACAAAGCAAAGCATAGAAATGGTTTAACTTCTTTAACAAAAATAGAATTATCTGAAAATAATACAGTTACCCCCATAAAAATAAACAAAAAATTAAGGTAATTATATAGTAATATTATTGTTAATGTCACGAATATCAACAACTTGGCACTTAGCATACAAATATCAAAATAGTGTTGAATTTTTCAAATATATGAACTGCAATAACAAACTACTTTGAGAATTTTAAATGTTCGGATTACTCAATGTTAAGAAAAAAAAGATAAATTAATAAAAAAATTAGTGATTTATTCTTAGAAAATTAATCAAGAATCAATGTTTGAATGCTATAAAAATTTCTACAGATATACCTCAATTTCATGCGAAACTGTTCACCTGTATTACATAGGCATTGCACTCGAAGAAAACTTTATTAGAAATAAATGCAAAAGCCAAAAAAAAAAGAAAGAAAGAAAGGTCCCACTTCCATTTGCTAACAATAATGAAGTCTGAAACTTTTCAGAATAGTGTCTCATTTGAAACTGAGAGCAAACAGTAGCATGGAGAAAAAAAAAAAAAGGTACTCATTCCCAATAATTTAGTTGGAACAGAAGCGCATGGAGATTGAAGCGTTTTTGTGGCGGGGGCTGTAGATCAGCTTCAGGATTTAGTAATTTGATATTTACTAATGAAACTGTGAGAGAATCAGGTGTTCTTTTAAAAATAATTCATGCAAAATTTGGGTACTGGAGAAAATTCCCTATTTTTAATGAAGATCATGACACCAGGCTTATTGCTTTTAATGTATTCCTCTGGTATCTTTATAACTGCCACCAAGCTCTAAAAATATCAAATCAATCATCTCATTCAAAATCAGAACATATTTGCAGAAGTTTTAAAGTAAGAAGACACATAAGTATTTTTTATTTTGAGAGCCACTGTATAAATCAAAATTTGCATTTTAAGCAATTACTTCTATGTTGCTTATAAATCAGATTTCATGCACAGTATATTAGATTGTTAATGATAATTATGCTTACTTAGTCCTATAAAAATTCGGCATTTCACTACTTTTTAAGTTTAATATTTATCTAAGATTTTTCACTCTCTCTCTCTCCAAGCCTATTTTTTTAAAAAAATATTACATGTTTCATTTCCATGCTTCTACTAGGATTAGAAAGAATCCTGCCATTCATTTTCACAGAAATAGATGGTGGGAGGGGAAGGGGATAAACTACTGCCCCATTCATATCGTTTCGGAGCGACAGGGGGACAACATTTTTCAACCCTATGCTTTCCTTAGCAACTTAAATTTCCAAAAAAATAATAAATTGGCAATTTTTCAGAAAAGTGCTTATACCAAACTTTTATCCAAAGAAACAAACATGAATAATATAAAGAAAAAGTGTCCTCTTGTGTGTAAAATAATTTTAAAAAAACCCAAACTACACGTGCCATTATACATATACAACCAAAGTAGTAACTTATTAAGAATTTAACCATGCCCAAATGTTTCAAACTAACCTTTAAAAAATACACATAATTCCCTAATTTTCTTTTTTTAAAAAAAAAATATATGAATACACACAGCACTAACTAGTTACCTTGACAATTTTACAAGTTCAAATTCCACAATGTATAAAAATTAATGAGCAAGATATAATGGTAAAGAATATTATATTACCTAATATTAGCAAGTTGTTTTCTACATTCAAATCCCTCCTCCTTGAAGGAAACGGCAGATTTACCATATTGTAAACTTTATCGCCAAAAATTTTGTAAAATAAGTGGGTCAGAATAATGAGGAACAAACACGAAATCTGCAATCAAGACAAAGCAAAGCATAGAAATGGTTTAACTTCTTTAACAAAAATAGAATTATCTGAAAATAATACAGTTACCACCATAAAAATAAACCAAAAATTAAGGTAATTATATAGTAATATTATTGTTAATGTCACGAATATCAACAACTTGGCACTTAGCATACAAATATCAAAAGAGTGTTGAATTTTTCAAATATACGAAGTGCAATAACAAGCTACTTTGAGAATTTTAAATGTTCGAATTACTCAATGTTAAGAAAAAAAATAAATTAATAAAAAAATTAGTGATTTATTCTTAGAAAATTAATCAAGAATCAATGTTTGAATGCTATAAAAATTTCTACAGATATACCTCAATTTCATGCGAAACTGTTCACCTGTATTACATAGGCATTGCACTCGAAGAAAACTTTATTAGAAATAAATGCAAAAGCCAAAAAAAAAAAAAAAAAGAAAGAAAGAAAGGTCCCACTTCCATTTGCTAACAATAATGAAGTCTGAAACTTTTCAGAATAGTGTCTCATTTGAAACCGAGAGCAAACAGTAGCATGGAGAAAAAAAAAAAAAAAAAGGTACTCATTCCCAATAATTTAGTTGGAACAGAAGCGCATGGAGATTGAAGCGTTTTTGTGGCGGGGGCTGTAGATCAGCTTCAGGATTTAGTAATTTGATATTTACTAATGAAACTGTGAGAGAATCAGGTGTTCTTTTAAAAATAATTCATGCAAAATTTGGGTACTGGAGAAAATTCCCTATTTTTAATGAAGATCATGACACCAGGCTTATTGCTTTTAATGTATTCCTCTGGTATCTTTATAACTGCCACCAAGCTCTAAAAATATCAAATCAATCATCTCATTCAAAATCAGAACATATTTGCAGAAGTTTTAAAGTAAGAAGACATAAGTATTTTTTATTTTGAGAGCCACTGTATAAATCAAAATTTGCATTTTAAGCAATTACTTCTATGTTGCTTATAAATCAGATTTCATGCACAGTATATTAGATTGTTAATGATAATTATGCTTACATAGTTCTATAAAAATTCGTCGTTTCACTACTTTTTAAGTTTAATATTTATCTAAGATTTTCCACTCTCTCTAACCCTATTTATTAAAAATATTACATGTTTCATTTCCATGCTTCTACTAGGATTAGAAAGAATCCTGCCATTCATTTTCACAGAAATAGATGGTGGGAGGGGAAGGGGATAAACTACTGCCCCATTCATATCGTTTCGGAGCGACAGGGGGACAACATTTTTCAACCCTATGCTTTCCTTAGCAACTTAAATTTCCAAAAAAATAATAAATTGGCAATTTTTCAGAAAAGTGCTTATACCAAACTTTTATCCAAAGAAACAAACATGAATAATATAAAGAAAAAGTGTCCTCTTGTGTGTAAAATAATTTTAAAAAAACCCAAACTACACGTGCCATTATACATATACAACCAAAGTAGTAACTTATTAAGAATTTAACCATGCCCAAATGTTTCAAACTAACCTTTAAAAAATACACATAATTCCCTAATTTTCTTTTTTTAAAAAAAAAATATATGAATACACACAGCACTAACTAGTTACCTTGACAATTTTACAAGTTCAAATTCCACAATGTATAAAAATTAATGAGCAAGATATAATGGTAAAGAATATTATATTACCTAATATTAGCAAGTTGTTTTCTACATTCAAATCCCTCCTCCTTGAAGGAAACGGCAGATTTACCATATTGTAAACTTTATCGCCAAAAATTTTGTAAAATAAGTGGGTCAGAATAATGAGGAACAAACACGAAATCTGCAATCAAGACAAAGCAAAGCATAGAAATGGTTTAACTTCTTTAACAAAAATAGAATTATCTGAAAATAATACAGTTACCACCATAAAAATAAACCAAAAATTAAGGTAATTATATAGTAATATTATTGTTAATGTCACGAATATCAACAACTTGGCACTTAGCATACAAATATCAAAATAGTGTTGAATTTTTCAAATATATGAACTGCAATAACAAACTACTTTGAGAATTTTAAATGTTCGGATTACTCAATGTTAAGAAAAAAAAGATAAATTAATAAAAAATTAGTGATTTATTCTTAGAAAATTAATCAAGAATCAATGTTTGAATGCTATAAAAATTTCTACAGATATACCTCAATTTCATGCGAAACTGTTCACCTGTATTACATAGGCATTGCACTCGAAGAAAACTTTATTAGAAATAAATGCAAAAGCCAAAAAAAAAAAAAAAAAAAGAAAGAAAGGTCCCACTTCCATTTGCTAACAATAATGAAGTCTGAAACTTTTCAGAATAGTGTCTCATTTGAAACTGAGAGCAAACAGTAGCATGGAGAAAAAAAAAAAAAAAAAAGGTACTCATTCCCAATAATTTAGTTGGAACAGAAGCGCATGGAGGTTGAAGCGTTTTTGTGGCGGGGGCTGTAGATCAGCTTCAGGATTTAGTAATTTGATATTTACTAATGAAACTGTGAGAGAGAATCAGGTGTTCTTTTAAAAATAATTCATGCAAAATTTGGGTACTGGAGAAAATTCCCTATTTTTAATGAAGATCATGACACCAGGCTTATTGCTTTTAATGTATTCCTCTGGTATCTTTATAACTGCCACCAAGCTCTAAAAATATCAAATCAATCATCTCATTCAAAATCAGAACATATTTGCAGAAGTTTTAAAGTAAGAAGACATAAGTATTTTTTATTTTGAGCCACTGTATAAATCAAAATTTGCATTTTAAGCAATTACTTCTATGTTGCTTATAAATCAGATTTCATGCACAGTATATTAGATTGTTAATGATAATTATGCTTACTTAGTCCTATAAAAATTCGGCATTTCACTACTTTTTAAGTTTAATATTTATCTAAGATTTTTCACTCTCTCTCTCTCCAAGCCTATTTTTTTAAAAAATATTACATGTTTCATTTCCATGCTTCTACTAGGATTAGAAAGAATCCTGCCATTCATTTTCACAGAAATAGATGGTGGGAGGGGAAGGGGATAAACTACTGCCCCATTCATATCGTTTCGGAGCGACAGGGGGACAACATTTTTCAACCCTATGCTTTCCTTAGCAACTTAAATTTCCAAAAAAATAATAAATTGGCAATTTTTCAGAAAAGTGTTTATACCAAACTTTTATCCAAAGAAACAAACATGAATAATATAAAGAAAAAGTGTCCTCTTGTGTGTAAAATAATTTTAAAAAAACCCAAACTACACGTGCCATTATACATATACAACCAAAGTAGTAACTTATTAAGAATTTAACCATGCCCAAATGTTTCAAACTAACCTTTAAAATATACACATAATTCCCTAATTTTCTTTTTTTTAAAAAAAATATATGAATACACACAGCACTAACTAGTTACCTTGACAATTTTACAAGTTCAAATTCCACAATGTATAAAAATTAATGAGCAAGATATAATGGTAAAGAATATTATATTACCTAATATTAGCAAGTTGTTTTCTACATTCAAATCCCTCCTCCTTGAAGGAAACGGCAGATTTACCATATTGTAAACTTTATCGCCAAAAATTTTGTAAAATAAGTGGGTCAGAATAATGAGGAACAAACACGAAATCTGCAATCAAGACAAAGCAAAGCATAGAAATGGTTTAACTTCTTTAACAAAAATAGAATTATCTGAAAATAATACAGTTACCACCATAAAAATAAACCAAAAATTAAGGTAATTATATAGTAATATTATTGTTAATGTCACGAATATCAACAACTTGGCACTTAGCATACAAATATCAAAATAGTGTTGAATTTTTCAAATATATGAACTGCAATAACAAACTACTTTGAGAATTTTAAATGTTCGGATTACTCAATGTTAAGAAAAAAAAGATAAATTAATAAAAAAATTAGTGATTTATTCTTAGAAAATTAATCAAGAATCAATGTTTGAATGCTATAAAAATTTCTACAGATATACCTCAATTTCATGCGAAACTGTTCACCTGTATTACATAGGCATTGCACTCGAAGAAAACTTTATTAGAAATAAATGCAAAAGCCAAAAAAAAAGAAAGAAAGAAAGGTCCCACTTCCATTTGCTAACAATAATGAAGTCTGAAACTTTTCAGAATAGTGTCTCATTTGAAACTGAGAGCAAACAGTAGCATGGAGAAAAAAAAAAAAGGTACTCATTCCCAATAATTTAGTTGGAACAGAAGCGCATGGAGATTGAAGCGTTTTTGTGGCGGGGGCTGTAGATCAGCTTCAGGATTTAGTAATTTGATATTTACTAATGAAACTGTGAGAGAGAATCAGGTGTTCTTTTAAAAATAATTCATGCAAAATTTGGGTACTGGAGAAAATTCCCTATTTTTAATGAAGATCATGACACCAGGCTTATTGCTTTTAATGTATTCCTCTGGTATCTTTATAACTGCCACCAAGCTCTAAAAATATCAAATCAATCATCTCATTCAAAATCAGAACATATTTGCAGAAGTTTTAAAGTAAGAAGACATAAGTATTTTTTATTTTGAGAGCCACTGTATAAATCAAAATTTGCATTTTAAGCAATTACTTCTATGTTGCTTATAAATCAGATTTCATGCACAGTATATTAGATTGTTAATGATAATTATGCTTACTTAGTCCTATAAAAATTCGGCATTTCACTACTTTTTAAGTTTAATATTTATCTAAGATTTTTCACTCTCTCTCTCTCCAAGCCTATTTTTTTAAAAAATATTACATGTTTCATTTCCATGCTTCTACTAGGATTAGAAAGAATCCTGCCATTCATTTTCACAGAAATAGATGGTGGGAGGGGAAGGGGATAAACTACTGCCCCATTCATATCGTTTCGGAGCGACAGGGGGACAACATTTTTCAACCCTATGCTTTCCTTAGCAACTTAAATTTCCAAAAAAATAATAAATTGGCAATTTTTCAGAAAAGTGTTTATACCAAACTTTTATCCAAAGAAACAAACATGAATAATATAAAGAAAAAGTGTCCTCTTGTGTGTAAAATAATTTTAAAAAAACCCAAACTACACGTGCCATTATACATATACAACCAAAGTAGTAACTTATTAAGAATTTAACCATGCCCAAATGTTTCAAACTAACCTTTAAAATATACACATAATTCCCTAATTTTCTTTTTTTTAAAAAAAATATATGAATACACACAGCACTAACTAGTTACCTTGACAATTTTACAAGTTCAAATTCCACAATGTATAAAAATTAATGAGCAAGATATAATGGTAAAGAATATTATATTACCTAATATTAGCAAGTTGTTTTCTACATTCAAATCCCTCCTCCTTGAAGGAAACGGCAGATTTACCATATTGTAAACTTTATCGCCAAAAATTTTGTAAAATAAGTGGGTCAGAATAATGAGGAACAAACACGAAATCTGCAATCAAGACAAAGCAAAGCATAGAAATGGTTTAACTTCTTTAACAAAAATAGAATTATCTGAAAATAATACAGTTACCACCATAAAAATAAACCAAAAATTAAGGTAATTATATAGTAATATTATTGTTAATGTCACGAATATCAACAACTTGGCACTTAGCATACAAATATCAAAATAGTGTTGAATTTTTCAAATATATGAACTGCAATAACAAACTACTTTGAGAATTTTAAATGTTCGGATTACTCAATGTTAAGAAAAAAAAGATAAATTAATAAAAAAATTAGTGATTTATTCTTAGAAAATTAATCAAGAATCAATGTTTGAATGCTATAAAAATTTCTACAGATATACCTCAATTTCATGCGAAACTGTTCACCTGTATTACATAGGCATTGCACTCGAAGAAAACTTTATTAGAAATAAATGCAAACGCCAAAAAAAAAGAAAGAAAGAAAGGTCCCACTTCCATTTGCTAACAATAATGAAGTCTGAAACTTTTCAGAATAGTGTCTCATTTGAAACCGAGAGCAAACAGTAGCATGGAGGAAAAAAAAAAAGGTACTCATTCCCAATAATTTAGTTGGAACAGAAGCGCATGGAGATTGAAGCGTTTTTGTGGCGGGGGCTGTAGATCAGCTTCAGGATTTAGTAATTTGATATTTACTAATGAAACTGTGAGAGAATCAGGTGTTCTTTTAAAAATAATTCATGCAAAATTTGGGTACTGGAGAAAATTCCCTATTTTTAATGAAGATCATGACACCAGGCTTATTGCTTTTAATGTATTCCTCTGGTATCTTTATAACTGCCACCAAGCTCTAAAAATATCAAATCAATCATCTCATTCAAAATCAGAACATATTTGCAGAAGTTTTAAAGTAAGAAGACATAAGTATTTTTTATTTTGAGAGCCACTGTATAAATCAAAATTTGCATTTTAAGCAATTACTTCTATGTTGCTTATAAATCAGATTTCATGCACAGTATATTAGATTGTTAATGATAATTATGCTTACTTAGTCCTATAAAAATTCGGCATTTCACTACTTTTTAAGTTTAATATTTATCTAAGATTTTTCACTCTCTCTCTCTCCAAGCCTATTTTTTTAAAAAATATTACATGTTTCATTTCCATGCTTCTACTAGGATTAGAAAGAATCCTGCCATTCATTTTCACAGAAATAGATGGTGGGAGGGGAAGGGGATAAACTACTGCCCCATTCATATCGTTTCGGAGCGACAGGGGGACAACATTTTTCAACCCTATGCTTTCCTTAGCAACTTAAATTTCCAAAAAAATAATAAATTGGCAATTTTTCAGAAAAGTGTTTATACCAAACTTTTATCCAAAGAAACAAACATGAATAATATAAAGAAAAAGTGTCCTCTTGTGTGTAAAATAATTTTAAAAAACCCAAACTACACGTGCCATTATACATATACAACAAAAGTAGTAACTTATTAAGAATTTAACCATGCCCAAATGTTTCAAACTAACCTTTAAAAAATACACATAATTCCCTAATTTTCTTTTTTAAAAAAAAAAAAATATATGAATACACAGCACTAACTAGTTACCTTGACAATTTTACAAGTTCAAATTCCACAATGTATAAAAATTAATGAGCAAGATATAATGGTAAAGAATATTATATTACCTAATATTAGCAAGTTGTTTTCTACATTCAAATCCCTCCTCCTTGAAGGAAACGGCAGATTTACCATATTGTAAACTTTATCGCCAAAAATTTTGTAAAATAAGTGGGTCAGAATAATGAGGAACAAACACGAAATCTGCAATCAAGACAAAGCAAAGCATAGAAATGGTTTAACTTCTTTAACAAAAATAGAATTATCTGAAAATAATACAGTTACCACCATAAAAATAAACCAAAAATTAAGGTAATTATATAGTAATATTATTGTTAATGTCACGAATATCAACAACTTGGCACTTAGCATACAAATATCAAAATAGTGTTGAATTTTTCAAATATATGAACTGCAATAACAAACTACTTTGAGAATTTTAAATGTTCGGATTACTCAATGTTAAGAAAAAAAAAAAAAAAAGATAAATTAATAAAAAATTAGTGATTTATTCTTAGAAAATTAATCAAGAATCAATGTTTGAATGCTATAAAAATTTCTACAGATATACCTCAATTTCATGCGAAACTGTTCACCTGTATTACATAGGCATTGCACTCGAAGAAAACTTTATTAGAAATAAATGCAAAAGCCAAAAAAAAAAAGAAAGAAAGAAAGGTCCCACTTCCATTTGCTAACAATAATGAAGTCTGAAACTTTTCAGAATAGTGTCTCATTTGAAACTGAGAGCAAACAGTAGCATGGAGAAAAAAAAAAAGGTACTCATTCCCAATAATTTAGTTGGAACAGAAGCGCATGGAGGTTGAAGCGTTTTTGTGGCGGGGGCTGTAGATCAGCTTCAGGATTTAGTAATTTGATATTTACTAATGAAACTGTGAGAGAATCAGGTGTTCTTTTAAAAATAATTCATGCAAAATTTGGGTACTGGAGAAAATTCCCTATTTTTAATGAAGATCATGACACCAGGCTTATTGCTTTTAATGTATTCCTCTGGTATCTTTATAACTGCCACCAAGCTCTAAAAATATCAAATCAATCATCTCATTCAAAATCAGAACATATTTGCAGAAGTTTTAAAGTAAGAAGACATAAGTATTTTTTATTTTGAGAGCCACTGTATAAATCAAAATTTGCATTTTAAGCAATTACTTCTATGTTGCTTATAAATCAGATTTCATGCACAGTATATTAGATTGTTAATGATAATTATGCTTACTTAGTCCTATAAAAATTCGGCATTTCACTACTTTTTAAGTTTAATATTTATCTAAGATTTTTCACTCTCTCTCTCTCCAAGCCTATTTTTTTAAAAAATATTACATGTTTCATTTCCATGCTTCTACTAGGATTAGAAAGAATCCTGCCATTCATTTTCACAGAAATAGATGGTGGGAGGGGAAGGGGATAAACTACTGCCCCATTCATATCGTTTCGGAGCGACAGGGGGACAACATTTTTCAACCCTATGCTTTCCTTAGCAACTTAAATTTCAAAAAATAATAAATTGGCAATTTTTCAGAAAAGTGTTTATACCAAACTTTTATCCAAAGAAACAAACATGAATAATATAAAGAAAAAGTGTCCTCTTGTGTGTAAAATAATTTTAAAAAACCCAAACTACACGTGCCATTATACATATACAACAAAGTAGTAACTTATTAAGAATTTAACCATGCCCAAATGTTTCAAACTAACCTTTAAAAAATACACATAATTCCCTAATTTTCTTTTTTTAAAAAAAAAATATATGAATACACACAGCACTAACTAGTTACCTTGACAATTTTACAAGTTCAAATTCCACAATGTATAAAAATTAATGAGCAAGATATAATGGTAAAGATTATATTACCTAATATTAGCAAGTTGTTTTCTACATTCAAATCCCTCCTCCTTGAAGGAAACGGCAGATTTACCATATTGTAAACTTTATCGCCAAAAATTTTGTAAAATAAGTGGGTCAGAATAATGAGGAACAAACACGAAATCTGCAATCAAGACAAAGCAAAGCATAGAAATGGTTTAACTTCTTTAACAAAAATAGAATTATCTGAAAATAATACAGTTACCACCATAAAAATAAACCAAAAATTAAGGTAATTATATAGTAATATTATTGTTAATGTCACGAATATCAACAACTTGGCACTTAGCATACAAATATCAAAATAGTGTTGAATTTTTCAAATATATGAACTGCAATAACAAACTACTTTGAGAATTTTAAATGTTCGGATTACTCAATGTTAAGAAAAAAAAAGATAAATTAATAAAAAAATTAGTGATTTATTCTTAGAAAATTAATCAAGAATCAATGTTTGAATGCTATAAAAATTTCTACAGATATACCTCAATTTCATGCGAAACTGTTCACCTGTATTACATAGGCATTGCACTCGAAGAAAACTTTATTAGAAATAAATGCAAAAGCCAAAAAAAAAAAAAAAAAAGAAAGAAAGGTCCCACTTCCATTTGCTAACAATAATGAAGTCTGAAACTTTTCAGAATAGTGTCTCATTTGAAACTGAGAGCAAACAGTAGCATGGAGAAAAAAAAAAAAGGTACTCATTCCCAATAATTTAGTTGGAACAGAAGCGCATGGAGATTGAAGCGTTTTTGTGGCGGGGGCTGTAGATCAGCTTCAGGATTTAGTAATTTGATATTTACTAATGAAACTGTGAGAGAATCAGGTGTTCTTTTAAAAATAATTCATGCAAAATTTGGGTACTGGAGAAAATTCCCTATTTTTAATGAAGATCATGACACCAGGCTTATTGCTTTTAATGTATTCCTCTGGTATCTTTATAACTGCCACCAAGCTCTAAAAATATCAAATCAATCATCTCATTCAAAATCAGAACATATTTGCAGAAGTTTTAAAGTAAGAAGACATAAGTATTTTTTATTTTGAGAGCCACTGTATAAATCAAAATTTGCATTTTAAGCAATTACTTCTATGTTGCTTATAAATCAGATTTCATGCACAGTATATTAGATTGTTAATGATAATTATGCTTACTTAGTCCTATAAAAATTCGGCATTTCACTACTTTTTAAGTTTAATATTTATCTAAGATTTTTCACTCTCTCTCGAAGCCTATTTTTTTAAAAAATATTACATGTTTCATTTCCATGCTTCTACTAGGATTAGAAAGAATCCTGCCATTCATTTTCACAGAAATAGATGGGAGGGGAAGGGGATAAACTACTGCCCCATTCATATCGTTTCGGAGCGACAGGGGGACAACATTTTTCAACCCTATGCTTTCCTTAGCAACTTAAATTTCCAAAAAAATAATAAATTGGCAATTTTTCAGAAAAGTGTTTATACCAAACTTTTATCCAAAGAAACAAACATGAATAATATAAAGAAAAAGTGTCCTCTTGTGTGTAAAATAATTTTAAAAAAAACCCAAACTACACGTGCCATTATACATATACAACAAAAGTAGTAACTTATTAAGAATTTAACCATGCCCAAATGTTTCAAACTAGCCTTTAAAAAATACACATAATTCCCTAATTTTCTTTTTTTTTAAAAAAAATATATGAATACACACAGCACTAACTAGTTACCTTGACAATTTTACAAGTTCAAATTTCACAATGTATAAAAATTAATGAGCAAGATATAATGGTAAAGAATATTATATTACCTAATATTAGCAAGTTGTTTTCTACATTCAAATCCCTCCTCCTTGAAGGAAACGGCAGATTTACCATATTGTAAACTTTATCGCCAAAAATTTTGTAAAATAAGTGGGTCAGAATAATGAGGAACAAACACGAAATCTGCAATCAAGACAAAGCAAAGCATAGAAATGGTTTAACTTCTTTAACAAAAATAGAATTATCTGAAAATAATACAGTTACCACCATAAAAATAAACAAAAAATTAAGGTAATTATATAGTAATATTATTGTTAATGTCACGAATATCAACAACTTGGCACTTAGCATACAAATATCAAAATAGTGTTGAATTTTTCAAATATATGAACTGCAATAACAAACTACTTTGAGAATTTTAAATGTTCGGATTACTCAATGTTAAGAAAAAAAAAAAAGATAAATTAATAAAAAAATTAGTGATTTATTCTTAGAAAATTAATCAAGAATCAATGTTTGAATGCTATAAAAATTTCTACAGATATACCTCAATTTCATGCGAAACTGTTCACCTGTATTACATAGGCATTGCACTCGAAGAAAACTTTATTAGAAATAAATGCAAAAGCCAAAAAAAAAAAAAAAAAAAGAAAGAAAGGTCCCACTTCCATTTGCTAACAATAATGAAGTCTGAAACTTTTCAGAATAGTGTCTCATTTGAAACTGAGAGCAAACAGTAGCATGGAGAAAAAAAAAAAAAAGGTACTCATTCCCAATAATTTAGTTGGAACAGAAGCGCATGGAGATTGAAGCGTTTTTGTGGCGGGGGCTGTAGATCAGCTTCAGGATTAGTAATTTGATATTTACTAATGAAACTGTGAATTAGGTGTTCTTTTAAAAATAATTCATGCAAAATTTGGGTACTGGAGAAAATTCCCTATTTTTAATGAAGATCATGACACCAGGCTTATTGCTTTTAATGTATTCCTCTGGTATCTTTATAACTGCCACCAAGTTCTAAAAATATCAAAATCGTCTCATTCAAAATCAGAACATATTTGTAGAAGTTTTAAAGTAAGAAGACATAAGTATTTTTATTTTGAGAGCCACTGTATAAATCAAAATTTGCATTTTAAGCAATTACTTTTCCTATGTTGCTTATAAATCAGATTTCATGCACAGTATATTAGATTGTTAATGATAATTATGCTTACTTAGTCCTATAAAAATTCGGCATTTCACTACTTTTTAAGTTTAATATTTATCTAAGATTTTTCACTCTCTCTCTCTCCAAGCCTATTTTTTTAAAAAAAAAATATTACATGTTTCATTTCCATGCTTCTACTAGGATTAGAAAGAATCCTGCCATTCATTTTCACAGAAATAGATGGTGGGAGGGGAAGGGGATAAACTACTGCCCCATTCATATCGTTTCGGAGCGACAGGGGGACAACATTTTTCAACCCTATGCTTTCCTTAGCAACTTAAATTTCCAAAAAAATAATAAATTGGCAATTTTTCAGAAAAGTGTTTATACCAAACTTTTATCCAAAGAAACAAACATGAATAATATAAAGAAAAAGTGTCCTCTTGTGTGTAAAATAATTTTAAAAAAACCCAAACTACACGTGCCATTATACATATACAACAAAAGTAGTAACTTATTAAGAATTTAACCATGCCCAAATGTTTCAAACTAACCTGTAAACTTGTGGGTTCTTTTCTGATCGTGTTCGAATTGTGACAAGAAAATAATAGCAGACAGGATTTTGTCCCACTGTTTATTCCACACCTTCTATGGGACATTTCTTAACATAAAGAATATATCGAGATGTTACAAGATTGAGATACATCGTCCACAGCCGTGTCTACTTTTCACGACCCCGGCTTTCTTCGCCACCCTCTCCTCTCCCGTTCCGACCTTTTTCTCCTCTGTCGTTGCCAGATCCTTCCCTCTATATCGTCTCTCGTTTGACCTGTTGCCAGGTACAGGCAGCGGTTCCTTACACGCCGCACCTAAGAGTAAAATTTGCCCCTTGTGGCTGATTTTACCATATCAGACACCAGGAACAGAAAACTCACAAACCGTGACACAGAAAATCCACAAACAGAACACACAATAATTGCAACAGTCAAAAGTCTTGATTATTGTTCTAGTGAAAGTTCCTTAATACAAACACATGAAATAATATTAATAGTTCACCCAATTGAAATAAGTGACTAAGTTCCCAGAAAGATCTAAACTGTAATGGGATTGCAAACAGATACATGGAAAACACATTATACAAAAAAAAAAAAACACTAAATATATATATTACAGTTTTTATCTTAATCTAGACAATGTTTATTTCATTAACTCATGAATGAATGCTCAATGAGTTCACTAAATCCATATTAAGTCCACAGTAAAAACTTTCCTACGGCTCTAATTTGCCTTTGGCTGATATGATTTCCGACCCAACCCATCTCACCCATTCTAATACAAAGTTAATTTGTTTTACACGATTTTTCCAAATGTGCATCAGAATGTCTATGTCGACCACTCGAGATACAACAAACTGCTCTAACATTCTTAAAACCTGAGCCGTTACATTACATCCATAAGAAGTGTATTCAATCTTAAACCTCACTTTTTAGTCATGCAAATTCCATACGACATAAAGCATGCGGCATAATTCTTCGTGAGAGAACGACAAAAAAATACCACTTCCACAAATCCAGTACCGTGACCCACGATGCTGCGCTATTCTTTTCTACAAAACCTTCCCTTTTCAACAAAAGATAAATCCCGGTTCTCGAAAATATCTTTAACAAAGCTTCACGGGTTACCTACGCACTGAGACTAGTCACCGGCCTAGCCTCGCCCCACCTAGTGTGCTGATCAACCAGACATAAAATATATGTATGTCCCTTTGAGCTTGGCGGATCAATTGGACCTATCAGATCCATATTCACCACCTGAAATGGCAATTCAGACCTTGCCACAAGTGTAATAGGTGATTGGTCTTTAATCCTAACCGATCGAGTGAGCTGACACTCTTTACATGATTCACAAAATTTCTTCACATTGGACCTTAGACCCTCCCAAAATAAAGAATACTTGATTCGTTCAAGCGTCTTCTTGGGACCCATTTGACTACTGAACACCACTGAAGTATGCGCTAGTCTCAACACCTCAGTTCTTCTGCACTTCGGAATTACCAGTTGCCCAATACTCTCCCGAGTATTTTATCTCTATGAAATAGATACCCATCTACTTCATAGTAGTTTCCTTATGCCTTCCATGCTTCCAAACCAATGCTAACTCGGCACAACCCTCCTGTTCGGAACGAAAACTATCAGCCACCATGATTCCTTTATCCATCTCAGCGGTCACCACCTCTTCCTTAGTACCCAATGTTCCCACTTCATTCCGACATGAAGTAATATTCCTTTGAGAATCCTCAATGTGCTCCTGTGCTTTCTCTGGCAGAATACCCAATGAAACCTCAGTTTCATCTACATTTCCTGAGTCAACCCTCAGGTCTTGAGAGCTTTGAGCCAGTGAATTCTCTTCACTCTGGGCTCCTCCCAACATATCCAAAACCTCTGGTGGAAGCAACACGTCTTCTACCAAAACTTCTGCCAAAGCACATAACACTTGCTGGTGCACCACATTAACCTGGCCACCGGTAGCAAGACCAATTGGAACATATACTAAAGGACATTTAACCGCTGGACCGAAAATACCTTTCAAATAAATCGTGGAAGCTCCTTCAGCCAATATTCCAGGAACTAAGTCTTTCTTGATAACAATAATTTCCGTACCAGAATCCAATAACGCATGGACTAACTTCCCATCTACACTGATAGATGTTTCCACTAATTTACTTAATTTGTCTTCAATAGCCCCCCTAGGAATGACTTTACCTAGCAAATCAACTCTAGCAGCTACCGTCCCATCTACCAATTCCGTCCCTTCTGTTGACACCTTATTCTCATTAAGTCTTTTATTATCTACCTCTTTGTTTTTCGGACAATCCCGCTTAAAATGTTTATCTGATCCGCAGGTGAAACAAGCGAATTTTTTAATTTCAGTTACTTGACCCTTATCAAAGTTTTTCCTAGAAGAAAAATTATCTGACTTTTTCTCCCCAAATGGCTGTTTACCCCAACTACCATTAAAACTTCTCTTTTCACTATCGTTCCATTTAGCTCTCTCAGGTTCATCGTAGGATTTCCCTTTGGAAGCTTAAAATATATCACATTGTTTGCCCAAGCCCCTGGGTTTGTACCATTCTTCCCCTTGGAGCACACCAATATGGGTCGCCGTCTCAGAATCCAACATTTCAAACATTTTATCTGCTACGATCAGTTGATTAACTGACTCAAAATCATTCGCATCTCTTAACTTACAGTAGTATAACCACATCGATGTTAAACGGGACGCGAACTGAGAGAAAGTTTCGTCAGAGTTACGTTTGGCCTTTCTAAAATTTTCTAAACATATTTTTGGGGTGAGGGTTCATACTCCTTGAGCACAACCTGTTTTAAAGACTCGTAATCTGTTAATTCTTCTTCGCCTAGGTTAACTAATAAGTTTGACACTTTGTCTCCTAACATGCATAACAAAACCTTCGGTTTTAACTCGTCGCTAACCATTTCACTAGCGGAAGCCTTTTCAAGACTAGAAAAGAAATAGTCCCACCCGTCTGATTTATTGGGTACCTTTACAGTTAAGAGCCTAACCATTTTAATTATTTCATCTAAAGATTTTACACGTGAGGTTTGACCATTATTTTGAGTAGCACTCTGATTAGCGATCCTAGATAATTCTATTTCCAAGCGTAATTTTCAATTGATAATTGTTCTTGTTCTAGTTTTTGCTGCTGTTCTGTGTCTAACCTTTCAGCTGTAATAACTTCCAATAACTCTTTTGCCTCTTCCTCCTTGTAATATTTACTAGAGATTATTGAATTCCTTAAAACAATTTTAGACATAGACGGATCAGGTGACTCATCTAAGTCCCGCGCTAATTTAATTAAGTCAATTTTCTTACTTCTAATGAGAAATGCCATTTTTAATCAAGCTAAACCTAATGCCAAATTACCTTCTGACAAATTTAACTACAAACACTTAAATGACCTGGTACTATATATTTAACAAGCAAGAAAAATTCTACTCGTTTTTCTCTAAGAGTACATAAATTCCAGAAACACAATACGAAATATGTTTACAATAAAACTTATATGAGACACAGTTATTTGTTACTAATCAGAACGCAGAACCTTTTTCAAAATAAAAAAACACAATTAACAACATACTTTAGCTACATTACCATAGAATTATTTCTCAAATCATAAATCTACTCTTAGTTTCTTTTTTTTTTTTTTAGAATTAAAAGAAGAATTTTATGCAGGAAACAAAACCAATATACATATACATCCTAAATTACGATCAAAGGAAATAAACTCAGACTGCATTAAACTATCAACTAACTGACAAATTGCAAAACTTTTTGCTTAAAATGAAAAACAATCATTTAATATTAAAAAAAAAAACATGCCACATTCTGAGTCATAAATAACCTACAAAATCTCTTATTTACAACCTTTTAACAGGAAGTCTACTTGAAATACATATACATTTTTTAATGGATATTTTTCACCCACTCAAAACATACATTTTTCGCAACCATTATTTCAAAATAAATTAATCTAATTCTTTTTTTTTTTAAAAATTCTGCAAACTGAATTGTTATGCAAAACACTTTCTATACCCAGATTTTAATTTTTGAGACAACTTCAAAACAGTAAAGAATGATGATAAAAGAAATTATAGTTTAACACTAGAACTCTAAATACCATATTTTACAACATTTAAAATGATACCTTATCACTTCCAGGTAAAATAAGTACACAATTTTCTTATTTCATCTACACAATAATCCAACAACATAGAATATTGCAATAAACCAATGAAATTTTCTTTTTTCAGATATATCTGCTTTTCTATTTTATTTTTAAAAAAAACAAATTAAATATGACTGCATCCCATTACTCTTTTAAATATTCACACAATATTTTAACTTAGGGGAACAATAGCCACTTACCTCGACATGAACGCTGTTTCTGTACTTGAACACTTTTCAGATCACGACTCCATTCATCAGAAAATGAAGAAAATACAACATCTGTTCGTTCATAGCCCAACTCGGCAGGTGATGGTAAAACTCCATATGAAGAAGGTCTTGTTTTTTTTTCACTTGAAACTGCTGCACGGCAATTCCCGGGATGCACGTGGTCATCAACTTGAAGATACACTGCAGGATTCTATTTCCTTGTTAAAAATTTCCTTTCAAACCGAATGTCCACTAGACCTTTTTTGTTCACAACTTTGTAGTACGAACACCGATCAATTTGAAATATTTTGTTCGTTTAATTTCTGCTCCATTGCATCGCACTTCTGACACCAGTGTAAACTTGTGGGTTCTTTTCTGATCGTGTTCGAATTGTGACAAGAAAATAATAGCAGACAGGATTTTGTCCCACTGTTTATTCCACACCTTCTATGGGACATTTCTTAACATAAAGAATATATCGAGATGTTACAAGATTAAGATACATCGTCCACAGCCGTGTCTACTTTTCACGACCCCGGCTTTCTTCGCC
>BMAU01002859.1:0-20970 GCA_019973935.1 Trichonephila clavipes | reverse complement strand
AAAGAAAATGATTTGGAGGATAGCTAGCTGTGTCAAATGCAATGGAATTATGAAACATATCTTTATATATACATCTGAAGTTGAAATAATATAACACAGAGTATTTGTATCTGTAAGTAATAATTTGGCACGATTTGAATACATCCTTTTCATTTAATTATAATGAAAATTGTATATTAAAATTTTGGAAATGTCTAAAATTGAAAACCCAACAAAAAAAGAAAGTAAGAAAAAGAAGTAAGTTTTCTTTGAATAGATACAAGGTCGTTATTATTAATTATTTTATAAGCATGGAATGCTGGAGATATATGCTATATCAATTTCTTAGCTCTCTTTTCTCTCTATTCACTAAATCAATCTTAACTTTTTACGTAAATTTTTCCATTGTTTTACCAAACACGGCATTGTTTAAAAGTTTAAAGAGATCTTTTTCAAAATTTTTGTTTGCTCGTTTTTGATGTTCAGTATTAAAATCAATATAATTTTTTAACCGAGGACTTTGCTTGAATTTTAGAAACTGATGTATTTTTTTCACCTTTAAACCTAATTGTACATATAACTTCAAATTTCTATTATGAAGAACATATTTAGTTTTATTTCTTAAGTTAGGAACCAATTTTTCCATAGATTTCGATTCTAAAATACTGAATTCTTTAGCAATACTTTTAGTATAGGGGGAACATTCAGAGACACTTACTTCAACTTTTTCTGGAGCTAATGGATAGCAGCTATGCAAATTGTTCAATTCATCTGGATATTCTAACTTAAAATATACAACTTATATCTGAATCGTCTGGTACTTCCATGAAGTTAACGTGTTCATCAGTCCAGGAAAAGTCGTGTGCAGGCAAATTTTGCGACATTGCTCAACCATATACATTGTTTGCATCTAAATATATAATGTAACTACTAGGTAAGCTTGAATCATAGGTTGATAAATACACATTGTTAGCCTTAGCGTAGCGATGGCCAATCATCGCAATACCTCCGCGAATTCCTTTTTCGATGAATAAATGCATGTGTCTGTATCAGTTAAAAGCTCCAATCGTACTTTTGTCATTTTATAAGACATGCTTGCCATACCAAACCAGGAATCGTATATGTATTACATGGATCAATTTTGTAGTAATTCTGGCATAGAGTCCTAAAGTTCTCAAATATGTCTGAAAATAATAATACGTCTATGGTTACACACAAATCATGATAATCTCCCAATGTACGCATTTGAAACATATTCCATGTATGGTGAGAATACTCGTAGTCTTCTCTGAATACATTTTTATTTGTTAGACTGTTGAAAAAAGCTGATTGAGGAGGGAGCTGCGTTTCATAAAATTTAGAAAAGGAATCAAAATATTCATATAGATAGCAACCTTTTCTAGTTATAAATTGTGCATTACTTGCAAAATACCTATCCCAAAGATGAAATTGACAAGGCTTTAAATTTGGGCAAGTTTCTCTAGAGAAGTATTTAGAAATTGAAAAGAGTCAATGAAACGTAATGATCTCAGAGTAAAAAAATAAATAAATAAACTTTTCACTATGTTCGGGAATGCATTGAATGCATTGAAAAAAGAAATCAAAACCTTTAGTTCATTTTTAAAAATCAAAATTCAATTTAATTATGTCAAATGATCCAAATGAAGCACGAGGAAGTACGGAACAACGCTTGACGGAGTTTTTTTTTATAGATATTTAAATAAAATTTTGAATCTAAAGGATTTCTAACCTATTTCAGCTACCATAAAAACCTATTGTTTTCTTCTAAGAATACAATTAATTCCCAAATATGATTGTATATTTCGCACAAAAATATTACTTTATGAGTACAGACATATGAATAAATAATTTTATAGGACGATGCTAACATCTCCTGGTTTCTTATTCACTTAACTAACCCCTGAAATAACATTACAAAATTTGAAGTTATCACTTCTAACGTGTGGTCATAAGCGATCTTTTTTTCGATGTTTTTCGATGTTCAGTATTAAAATCAATATAATTTTTTAACCGAGGACTTTGTTTGAATTTTAGAAATTTGAAGTTATATGTACAATTAGGTTTAAAGGTGAAAAAAAAAAAAATACATCATCCCTTCAAACTTTATTGATTAACCTTTTAACAAATTAATCTTCAAAAGCTTCCTTGAACTGATTTCAAAATTTCTGCTGGAACTTCAGTTAAGTCATTAATCCCGATTTGAGTGACATAGCACTCAAATTTCAGGGGTTGTTACTCTTCTAAATAATGATCCCGTTTATTAAAAAAGATTAATAAATACGAGAGCGATGAGCAAATTAAATAGACAGTCATGATCTGATAATTTATCGTGGCAGGGGCGGCTCTAGGGCCGGACAAATCGGACCCATGTCCGGGGTGGTATTTGGACCGAATTTGAAAAATACTTTTCTTTTGTTACGAAAAAATTTGGATGAAATTATTCACTAAAATCTTATTATTTATACTTTGGATAATTATTTATAATTCCCGTACTATTTGTATTCCCGGGAATGGCACGTCCAGGGGCGTAGCTACCGTCATATCAATGATACGGGGCCCCCAAGCTACAGGCGTCCCAACATGTGTAACTACACTCCCGCTAATAAGGTTCCAATACCTAAAAAAGAGCCCCGTCAGAGCTAGCTACGCCAGTGGGTAAGGAGCTTAAATAATCCATGAAGTAGCTATTTTTTACTGGACTGTAGATTTCAACCTTGGCTATAAATTTTAGCTGACCCTACTGAGGCAATTTGCGATCGTTCACCCCGAACTTCCTGTATGAAGTAATTTTCGTTTCACCAGCAGTAGGGTAAGAGTGTAATAAAGAAAAGTAACACCCACGAGAAGAGTAGAATTTTTTCAACTTGTTGAGGAAAAGCGTAAATCCTTCAAGACCGGATCTACGCATGGGCTTAATGGGCTGCAGTCCAGGGACCCCGTTCGCCGTTGAAGATAAGAACAGAAAGAGCTGCTTACAATAAAAAAAGTAATAAAATAAAATAGTAATAAAATAATAATCCAGTAAAAAAATACAAATCAAAAATAAAATACCCGAAATACCATATAAAATTTATTTTTATTTTTGAGAACAAGAGCAATTTATTTTTGTTCTTCCGCCCTACCACCGAATACGGGGAAATTAATAATTAATAGACAGAGGCTATATCATATACAGCGGTGTCGAGAGCATCGAAAATTTATGCAAATGCAGTTGTATTATTTCTGTAGCCATTTTGTTTCGTGGAACAATAATTCTAAGTTGCAATAATATACTGATTTGGTGCTGTGTCCTGTGCATAATACCTGAAATTAAAAGATATTTAGATACCTGTTTATTCAAGTTTCAAGTAAAATGTAAGTACCACAATACACTTTTCTAAATTATTTTAGTAGGAAGGTATTGAAGTTACGATTAAGTATTTTCTGTATTTTCAATTTTTCAAGGATTGAAAACATCTGGATTTCCCATAAAGATGTATGTTGTCTTAAAATTTGTGATGAGTAACTTAATTACTTCTATAGGATTGAAAAAATAATAATAATCATTTCATGTGGACCACCAACATTTACATTTCGCTATGTTTCCATTGAATCGCCATTATAATGTAAGGAAGGGTGTTGCTTGCGAATCTTACAATTTTAACATAAAATAAATACAATAGAAAGTAATATTAACGTATTACACATCTCTCTCTCTCTATATTATTTACACTATTTTAAAAGTTCATTACACAAAATTTGTAACAATGTGTTACTTTTGCTGAGCGGAGATCAGCTTAGGAAGGTGTTTTCAAACATTGATCCACAAGAGATTTACGGGGCGTTATATATATATATAAAAAAAACGAAACGAGAGCCTTAGAGTAGTCGTATATGATGTGTAACATCTGACACGTTATCTTACTAAATACGCAATAGTAACTTATATCCTGAAAAAACGAATTGGGTAGGATTGGAAATAATTTTCTGTCGAATAATTATATCTTTAATGAAAATTTTATTTAACACAAGGAGTATTGCAATTTTTTTAACAAAAATAATTATTCTTGATCAATTTGGGGAAGAGCGGAGACAATAGACTTATGTTAACTAAAATATGATACATCTACTTGTGATTTCAAAGTATTTAAAAACCGTTGAAAAACAGCGTCAATAACATTACCACTGTTAGTTGTCGAAGCATTTTGATTTGTGTTCATTTCGAGTTTGAATTCATCATTCAAAAAGGCAATGAGCGGCTCAGATTTTGGCAAACTGAAATTAAAGTTAAAATCGCCTCTCAAAATCATGGGAAGCGAGTGATAGTTTTCTTTAAAAGAGCCTCTTCGGTATATGGTAAAAGTATAAAATGCAGGAAATCTTTAATTTTTAGTACCGTTTGATTTCAAGAAATATATGCGATCACCGAAATCACTGTTTGTCCGTTTTCAAATAAGCATTCTGTCGCACATATGTCCCCAATATCGTTTCTAACAATCCCCCGTCCACTTGTTTGACGATAAGTAATTGTTGTAAATTATCGTTCCCTGCGTGGGCGGAGCGTATCGGTCACTGCACTCAGACCCACGCGGGGTGCTTCCGACGAAAACGAAATGTAGCAGATCAAATACAATCGAAAACTTGGTTTCAGCACGTTTCGTCCCTGTTTTTTATCGCGGTTATTTTTATTTAAAATCTTGATCTTGGCTTCTAGGAGTGCCGTTGTTTTCCAGAATAATTTCAGTGTAATAGTTAAATTGAGGATTTAATATTTGTAAAATTATTAAGTTTTGTTTTATTAAAGTTTATCGAAATGTTATGAATAAATCAAGAGAAAGACAAACTTGAACTCCAGTATCTATGTACCATAACACACACACTTAGCTTTATCTTTATGGTGCCGAAACCCGCGAAATTGGAAGTTTTCGGAACCAAGTGTGCGTGTGGTGTTTAATTTTGTGCTTTTGGATTACTTCGGATCAACGTCTTCACGGACTTTTAAAGGTACTGTAAAATTTTGTTTCATTTAAAAATGGAAACTATCGAGAAAATTAGAGCTAAAAGAAAAACAGTTCGTTCTGCTTCTACAAAGTTTGTTAATAAAGTGAAATCGTTCTTGGAAACCTTTGATAGCCAGAACGAAACTCATCAAGAACAGCTCTCGGAATATTTCTCAAATTTAGATGCTAAGCAAATCGAGCTTCAAACACTTAATAAAGAAATAGAGGATTTACTCTCAGATAAAGAACTGTTTGAAGCAGAAATAGAAGGTTCTCTTAAATATGAAGAGAATATAAATGAAGTCAGATATAAAATCAAAAGTAAAATTAACAAAATTCATCTAAGCCAGCCAGTTGTAAATTCTAAAGGTGCAAATGAGACTAATGTGAGGACCAATAATTCTGCATTTTCTCTAAATTTGCCAAAATTTCGAATTCCTAATTTTGGTGGCGATTCCAGCACTTATCTTGAATTTATTAATAGCTTCACAAATGCAATTGATGTCAATGAATCATTAAGTAATGTGAATAAATTTATTTATTTAAAATCCTTTTTATCTTGTGAAGCTTCTAAAATTGTTTCCGGTTTTGCCCTAACCGAGGATAATAATAAATTCTGTTTAAATCTTTTGAAGGACAGATATGGTAGACAGGACCATTTAATTAGTTGTTACATGAATAAGCTATTAGAGATTGAACCAGTTAAATCCTCCTTTAATCTAAAAGGTTTAAGAAAATTGCATGACGAAAGTGAAATAAATATAAGAGAAATTTAGACTCCATGGGAATCGCATCGGGGAATTACGGACATCTATTAATTCCAATAATTCTTAAGCAACTTCCACATGATTTAGTTGCAGAATTTCATCACCAAAAATATTCTAAGAATATAGGGGATATTAGGGAAAAAATTAAATTTGAAATTGAATTATTAAATTTGAAATTGAATCTCGCGAGAGTCAACAAACATTGCACTTGGGCATTCACAAAAAATCCCAGAAAATTCTAGATATCCTCCGAGAAATTTATCGTATCAACGACAACAACCTAAATTCAAACATATAATCCTCCTTCATCTTCTGCTTTAACTACAGTTATTAAAAATTTTTCAAATTTTGTAATTCTGACACGCACACTTCAATCGGATGCTAAATATTTTCTAATGAAGAGAAACGTTATAAGAAAGATGGAGGGGAGATGTTATCGGTGCATGACCTATAGACATTTAATTTCACAATAGAGGGTAAAAATCACACCATGTGAAACTTGCCACAGTTTACAGAACAATTCTCTGTTTTGCCCCCAAACTAAAACCAAAACTCCGCTTCTAAATAATAGCATTGAAATACCCGAAATAGATCATGTAAAGAAGCCTGAAACCGAAACTCAAGTGAAGGAAATTGTAATGTCTTCTTTTTTGAACCCATCATGTTCGCCCGAAAATTATGCGACATTACTACAAACGGCTGAGGTTCAAGTTATTAATGGTTGTAATAAAGTTATGGCTAGGGGCTTTTATTTGATTCGGGATCGCAAAAATCCTTTATACGCAATGATTTAAAAAATGCATTAAATTGAAAACCATTAAGACAAGAAACGCTTTTAATCTATACCTTTTCGAATCGAAAGCCGCTTGAGAGAACATTTGAGGTTGTAAATCTAACTCTAGGGAGTAGGTTTTCCTCCCTTTTAAACCATAAACATCGAGGCTCTCGTTACAAACGAATCGGATTTCACCCCGAAACTCTTACATAACTTGATCCCATCTAGGTGTCAGATGGCTGATACTTTCTAGAACGGTCCCATACAGATTTTACTTGGTGCGAATTTCTTGGCTAATACAATTACAGGGAAGCCTAGAAAAATAAACAAGGATTTATTTATGATCCCTTCTCTTTTTGGGGAAACTGATCGGGGACTTACTCTCGGACAGTGAAGAAGCACGCGGCTGCTGTTTACAGCATTTTTTGCACGGGGGTCGAAAACGACTTGAGGGAAATTGATATTTTCTTGCTGGAGGATGAAGCGAGTGTTAAAACGGGGGTTAACTTACGTGATTTCGGAAAAGAAATAAAGAAAGGAAATGAGTGTTGTGAGGTGCCATTGCAACTAAAGACGAACAGTATAAAAGGAAATTTAAGTAGTAACTATGACGTTGCTGAAAAAAGATTTTATCCGGATGAGTCATTATTTTAAAGGTATAATTCGGTTATGAAAGAACAATTAAAGCAAGGTATTATAGAAAGATGTACTGAAAGTTATTTTGCTGGATATGTAATGCCCCATCGTGAAGTTTTCAGGGAAAATTATTCCAGTACAAAAACGGGAGTAGTTTATGATGCGTAATACTTTTAGAAACATTTATTATTCCATTATAAAAGAGTATTGAAAAAAAAATAATTTAAGTTTAAATGAATGTTTCGTTTCCGGAGAAAATTTATTAAATCTTATTCATATTGATGTTACTTTGAAATTTATAGAATATTTGCAAAATGTAATGATTCCGCAATAGTACTATTCCCCCACAAATTTAATTAATAAAAATGATTTACAGTTACATGTATTTTCAGATACTTCACCAAACTCTTTTGGAGCTGTGGCCTATAAAATTTCTGATAGCAATTTTAATACTAGGTTCGTTATTTCTAAATCTAGAGTAGCCCCCTATTAAAAAGATAACTCTTACTAGGCTAGAATTAATGGTTGCTGTAATCGCTGCTAGATTAGTAAAACATTTTAAGAGAATTTTCAAGGATATTAAAAGAATAATACTGTGGAGTGACTCGATGATTGTGCTATATTGGATTAAAGGCTCAGCATCTAAATTTAAACCTTTCGTTTGAAATAGAATATTGGAAATTCAAGAAAATACAGACCCTGCGTCTTGGAGGGATTGCAATGGTAAGCAATACCCATCTGACTTATTGACTAGAGGCTAAACTAGCAAAGAGCTTATAAATTCCGAAAAATGGTGGCATGGTCCTGAATGGTTAAAAGATTCTGAAAACCTTTGGCCCAAATTAGAAGGATTTGAATCGCTGGATTCTGAAACTGTTGAGTTGAAATCCAGTCTTATTGTCAACTTAACAATTACACACGAGAGAATTATCGATCCAGAGAAATATAGTAGCTTGCTTAAACTATTAAGAATTACAGCTTATATTTTTCGTTTTGTGAACGCACTTAGACGGAAAGACATCGTAAAGGGTCCCCTCGCAGCGGAAGAGCTCTCCAATGCAGAAATATTTTGGGTGAAAGTAACTCAAAATGATTTTTACACCAGTGAAATTACTTGCTTGAAAAGTAATAAAACGTTATACAAAAGGACTCGAAGTTGTTGTGCTTTAACCCTTTCCTGGATGACAACGGGGTTTTGCGAGTCACAGGAAGACTAGGAAAAACAACTCATTTTTATCAGCGAATGAGAAACATCCTATTATTCTCCCTTCCAAGTCTAGGTTAACTGAATTGTTAATGTGGGAGTCACATAAACGAGTATTTCATTCTAGTGTATCTCACACATTGGTGCAGGTGAGAGAGAAATACTGGATTTTGAAAGCTCGCCAGAGTATAAAGTCTCTCTTGAAAAAGTGCATTACTTGTAAGAGATTTAACTCTAATCCGGGAAGTCAAGTTATTGCTCCTCCTCTAGACGTCCACGTGACGGAGTCACCTCCCTTTTCAGTTGTAGGGCTTGATTTTGCAGGACCGTTATTCGTCAAAACAACGATGCCAAACAGTAACTGTTATAATTACATGTGCCGTAACAAGAAGTATTCATCTTGAACTGGTCGGTAATATGACTACTGACACATTTCTGCTTGCCTTTCGACACTTTGTTGCTCGACGTGGTTTGTGTTCCATGGTGATATCAGATAATGCCCTTACTTTTAAACGTGCTGAATTGGAGCTTCAACAAATGTGGAAAGTGTTGAACCATGCAGATGTAAAAAACTTTTACTCTGCTCATTCTATTAAGTGGAATTACATCGTCGAAAGAGCCGCCTGGTGGGGTGGTTTCTAAGAACGCATTGTGCGTTCTGTGAAAGTCGCACTTCGAAAAACACTTGGAAGATCATCACTCACTACCGAACAGTTATTAACTGTTCTGAGATTGAAGGGATGATCAATTCTCGACCTATAACTTACATTGGTAGTGAAACAGAGGATTGATTGATTTATTATTAACGTCGCACTGTTTTAGCTACACGAGGGCTTTTGGCGACGGACCACGTAATTTTGAACCATGGTCAAGTGACGTGGACGACACCTGAGCTGGCACCCCCCTCTCCTAACTACCACACCACACCAACGGGAGGACGTTTCAGCTCTCGACAGATTTATCGTGCATCGCTGCCCTACACGGCGGGTCTTTAGTGGTACGGGGCTCGAACTCGTGACAAGGCAAGCCACGGTCCGATACCTATACCACTCGGCTACCGCGGCCACAGTGAAACAGAGGAACCAATTCCTTTGACTCCAGCACATTTTACTATAGGGAAAAGAATCACTTCACTGCCACCTGTAAGACTTCACCTTGATTCCAATCTCTCTTCCAGAAAATGCTTATTTAAGGCTTTTAATTATCGAAAAAAACTAACGAGATCCTTTTGGTCTAGGTGGAAGAATGAGTATTTGCTAAATTTAAGATCAGCTCATTCTAGCGCATTTAAAAATGCTTCTCAATTTAAAATTAATGATGTTGTTTTGATCAAAGAGACCTAGAAATTTCTGGAAATTGGGGAAAATTCTTGAATTATTTACCGGTAGAGTTGGCAAGGTGAGGGCTTGTAAAATTAAGACAGATTCTTACATAATTAAACGTCCTGTACAATTGTTTTATAATTTAGAAATCCAGGACTAAGGATTAACAATCATTGTCGTTGTAAATATCAAGGCTCTCATGTACTCATTCTTGAATAACATAGTTTTGTAATGATATTTTGAATGCTTATTAATGTAAATAATTTTATTTGAAGTATTTGTTTATAATGTGTATTTGTTTAGATTCAATGCAGTTTAGTATTTTATTGTTAAATGTTTTGCTTTAGCTAGAATAATTCTTGAAAATTGTGTATTGAACTATTTTTTGTTTTCTTAATGTATATTGTTATACGAAAATTTCTGAAGTTTTGAGTTGATTTATTAGTTATAATGTGTTACTCTCATTTAATTCTTGCTTACTTCAAGTATTAATAAGTAGCTTTTTTAGTGACTTATTAATAAGTTAGAAAATTTATAATGTATAATTTTCTTGACAATGTTTAAAATTTGCATAAAGAAATATTTTTTTTATCTTTTCTTAAATTTCAGGATATTTTGTTGTGTAAGTGTTACTTTCTTATTTGTGCATTGAAATTTGTTAGAATATTTAATTATTTTATTTGTACAATATTTTTAAAATTTAACCTTTTGCTAGAAGCCAAGAAATGCTTGATTTTAAAATTTAATTTCTTGAATACATGGAAATGTTATGAACCCCTTTGGTTCATCCGGGGGCAGGATGTTGTGAATTATCGTCCCCTGCGTGGGCGGAGCGTATCGGTCACTGCACTCAGACCCACGTGGGGTGCTTCCCGACGAAAACGAAATGTAGCAGATCAAATGCAATCGAAAACTTTGTTTCAGCGCGTTTGGTCGCTGTTTTTTTATCGCGGTTATTTTTATTTAAAATCTTGATCTTGGCTTCGGCTTCTAGGAGTGCCGTTGTTTTCTAGAATAATTTCAGTCTAATAGTTAAATTGAGGATTTAATATTTGTAAAATTATTAAGTTTTGTTTTATTGAAGTTTATCGAAATGTTATGAATAAATCAAGAGAAAGACAAACTTGGACTCCAGTATCTATGTACCACAACACACACACTTAGCTTTATCTTTAGTATTGTTCATATGAGGAGTCATAACATGTGAGTTTTTCTGTTTGCGATAGATCGCAACACCAGCTGCTCTGCGTCCCGGTCGTTTAAACCAGTGATCCGCTACCCCCGGTCCGAGAATCAAATGGTGCCGGGCCGCCTAAAATTAAATTATTGCCATTTGTGGTGTATTTCTCTCGGATTTGCGCAACTTTCCACAGAAATAACTTTATATTCCACGTTAAATCACTTTTATTCGTTTTTGGTGTAACTATATTTTATTCTGAAGGCATATTTAAATGTAACTGAATTAAAATTCCCATATCAAAACAATCTAAAATATAAGCAATCGACGTGTTTCACCCTCAGCGGGCCGCGGTAAAATTATCAAACGTTGACCGGTCCGCAGCAATAAAAAGGTTGCGGAGCACTGGTTTAAACCAGTGATCCCCACCCCCGGTCCGTGGATCAAATGGTGCCGGGCCGCATAAAGAACATTAAACTATTGCCATTTTATTTAAAGTGGTGCATTTCTCTCGGATTTGAGCAACTTTCCACGGAAACAACATGAGTAATGAACATTTTTATGAAATAACGTCGTCGAAATGTGTTTGGTGAGCCCTTTTGACAACTCAGCTTAAGAATCGCAAGTTTATCCTGAGTGAAGTCTAAGACTTGCTGGTATGTGCGAAGTGGATTTAGAGTATCATTGGGTGAATGGCCAGAGTATCTAGTTCTTCCGAGCTACAACCTCTTATCTTTAGGATTTTGAGTGACTGTGACAAATTAACTCTTGTCCATTGTTAATAAAAAAAATACTTAAAAAGTAAAATATACTTATATGAGAGTAAAAAATTAAAACTTAAAAGTACTAAAATGCTTTAAGTGCTAGAAAAATATCTTCAAAAACGGTGCAGCAACTCAGAATGAAAACAAATTTTGATCAGTGGGTGGGCGAGGTGAGGCCTAATGGGAATGCAGTTTAGAACTCTGTCGTTGTAGAAATGAGAGAAACATTGAATGATTTGAAATCAGAAAAACAGCTTTTTTAAAAGCTAATAAAAAATAAAAGAAACATTTTGAAAAAATAGGAAAGAACGTGTAAATTTAAATTTGATCTGGATAAATAATTTTCCATTGAAAATTTAAGTGATTTAAAGTAAATTTGAAAATAGCGAGTTCCTGGGAATCGAACCCGGGGTGAATCATCTAAAACAGCAACTATAACCATTAGGCTACGAACGCTCGGGAAGGAGTTAAAGTAAGCTTTTAAGTTGGGTGAGAAGAATGAAACGAATTTAATTAAGAATTTTAATTGAAGGGAGGATCTGAAACAATATTATTGGGTCTGGTAAAATTAGGATCAGGGATATATTTTCAATATCCAAGATCGAAGGATTATTAGAATTGTCAATTTTTTTAAAGAAGTTAGTTGCTAATTTTTTGATAAATTGTCTGAGTTGAGTTGAGTTAATATTAACCTTGCACTGCCAACAAATATCCAGCAAGCGAGAGCTTGAGACCTACTAGAGCTGTTACACGCGCTTTAGCTCATTGGTCAAAAAATAGCGCACGCTTACGTCACTTCCGCTTTTTATCATCCCCGTCCCTATTAGCAAGCGAGAGGAGAGATGTTACACATCAAAAAAATCTTTTTTATCAGCTATTAGATCTTAATTCAGTGCAACAGCCCCTTAGTCCTAGTGTGCCTAACTCAGTATACGCGACCTTCGACCCTGATGTGCATGAGCAGATGTTCCCTCAGGGGGTCAGTCTGACGTGAAACCCCCAGTGTGAAGCTCACAAACAAGCTTGGTACTCATTTATGGACCCACTGAAAGGATGAAAGGCAAAGTCAACCTTGCCCAGCCTGGATTTGAGCCTCAGAAATGTGGTGTGGAAGCGCGATGCACTGACCACTCAGCCCCACTAGGCTTCCTCTTATTAGACTTACAAACTTAAAATTTAACAAATATAATTTTTTGTTCAGCTGAGATATGCAAAAAGCTTTTTTTTTTTTTAGTTTGTAATTCACGTCACGTAAAATTATAACTCATTAAAAACTTCTTCATCCTTCAATCTATATTGCTTAATTTTTCAATTCACCCGGGCGAAGAACGGGTATAGCAGCTAGTTATAAATCTAGATATATATTATAATTGCGAAAGTTTGTGAGGATGTTTGGCCGTCTTTCACGCAAAAACAACTGAATGAATTTTAATGAAACTTTACAGTAATATAGCTTATAAAGGGTGTTTTTTTTAGAGGTATAGAACTTTAAATTGCAATAAAACAACGATGTATTATTCGATTGAGATGAATTTTTTTTTTATTCGAAAGATAATCTTGTGGCATTACATTTTAAATATGATTTCTGGCATATGACTGCCACGGCTGGCTCGGATGTAGTCCAATCTGGACGTCCAATTGTCGATGACTTTTTCCATCATTTGTGGCCGTATATCGGCAATAACACGGCGAATGTTGTCTTCCAAATGGTCAAGCGTTTGTGGCTTATCCGCATAGACCAATGACTTTACATAGCCCCACAGAAAATAGTCTAGCGGTGTTAAATCACAAGATCTTGGAGGCCAATTCACAGGTCCAAAACGTGAAATTAGGCGGTCACCAAACGTGTCTTTCAATGAATCGATTGTGGCACGAGCTGTGTGACATGTTGCGTCATCTTGTTGGAACCACAACTCCTGGACATCATGATTGTTCAATTCAGGAATGAAAAAGTTAGTAATCATGGCTCTATACCGATCACCATTGACTGTAACGTTGTGGCCTTCATCGCTTTTGAAGAAGGATTCCACCAGCCCATAAAGCGCATCAAACAGTCAGTTTTTCTGGATGTAACGGCGTTTCGACATACACTTGTGAATTAGCTTCACTCCAAATGCGGTAGTTTTGTTTGTTGACGTAGCCATTCAACCAGAAGTGCGCTTCATCGCTAAACAAAATTCGCTTATGAAAATCACGCGACCATTATTTTTGAAATAAAATTGCACAATTTGAAAGCGTTGTTCAGGCGTGAGTCTATTCATGATGAATTGTCAAACCAAACTGAGAATAAATCACTTGACAGCTGTTAAATCGGTCGCCATCTTGGAAAGTAATGCCAATTTAAACTTCTATACCTGGAAAAAAACACTTTGTACATCAGCATAACACATAGGCTATAATTTATAAAGATATTGTGAGAAGTGTCCAAAATATAACGATATTTGTCAAGTAAGTAGGAAAAAATTCTGCCATCTGCAAGCAATTCTGGGGGGCGCTGCAAAAAAGCCCACGACTACATATATCTATCTTTTGTTTGTGAAGAAACCCTTTTTGTTTTGGCTACGCAAGGTGCTCGCGTCTAATTAATTCCAGTGATCAGCATAATCCCTAATTTTTTTTTTATTTCAGAATAAAACTAAGTTTTGAAGGGAGAGGTTGTTATAAATCTCTTTATTTGAATGGGGTTTTTTCATGATTTTATTAGGCACATTTGGTAGTAACAAATTGATCTTTTTTTTCAAAATAAATGCTTTCATCGGTTCAGGAACTTAAAGTAATTAAACTTTCTCTTTCACACTGCATCATTTGGACAAATTTTCAAAATTTGTTTGTGGTTAGTAATTAATTATAACGCTATAATTTTAATTGAATAGGCAGATATTGCTTTTTTTTTAAGTATAAAAATAATTATAACTACTGTACTGTATTTTTGGAGTGAGTGAATATTAACGTCGCACTGTTCAGCTACACGAGGGCTTTTGGCAACGGACCACGTCATTTTGAACCATGGTCAAGTGACGTTTACGACACCTGAGCTGGCACCCCTTTCTCCTAACTACCACACCACGCCAACTTAGCAGGAATATTCTTTGAAATCCACTCTTACAAGATATATGGCAGCATGTGTTCTATGATGAGTATTTTAGCGGGGAAGGCGAATAGTTTTGTAGCAGATATTGCGTTTTCAGCGCATTACGAAGATTATTATTTTTGTCCCGAAAAATAGTTTATGTCAAAATTTAATTGTCTTTTGTTTTTGTATGTTAATGAAGACCTTGGAAAATTATTTGACTACTTATTTTAAGTGAACGGTATATATAATTAACTTTACAGTGGAATATCTTTAATTAATTTATTAGCTCTAACGGATTAAATTTTCCGAAGTGAAGTATTTTCTTTTATGTATATCCCTTAATTTTAAATGTAGTGATCCAAAAAAAAATATTGTATGAAAAAACTGCATTAAATCATAATGCGGTTGGATAAAGTATTAACGTGCATCACCACTCTACACGGCGGGTCTAACAAAGCTCTAATAAAGCTCGAGCTATGAAAGTAGCTAGACATTTGCCAATTTGACTCTATCGTTTACATTTTGCTATGTTTTTCATTGAATCGCCATTATAATTTAAGAAACGGCGTTGCTTGTGAATATTACAATTTTAACATAAAATAAATACAACAGAAAGTAATATTAATGTATTATACTTTCAGACATAAATTATTTACACTATTTTAAGCGTTCATTACATAAAACTTTTAACAATGTGTTACTTTTGTTGAGAAGAGATCAGCTTAGGGAGGAATTTTCAAAAATCGACCCTCAAGAGTGTTACGGGGAGTTATAAATAAAAAAAAATCCTTTTTATCAGCTATTAGATCTACATACTTAAAATTTAACTATGGTGTTTTTTTTTCCTTTCTTTTTTTTTCTTTTGTTTAGCTGAGATATGCAAAAAGCTTTTTTTGTTTAATTTGAAATTCACGTAAAATTAACTCATTAAAAACTTCTTTATCCTTCAATCTGTGTTGCTTAATTTTTCTGTTCACCCGTGCGAAGAACCTGTATACCAGCTAGTATACGTATAAATTAAGAAGGTCTGAACCCCCCTTCCCTCAGACGCTACGCAAGGGGATCAAATGTCCGTTCCCATAGCAACAGGTTCTCTTCTCGAATTTCCCTCGTCCACTCTTTCAATCGATATGTTGATTCACTGAGCGGTTTATTTTTTTCTTTTGATGTTCGTTGGTTTTAAAATCGGAGTGTACCTAAAGAATCCTTTTGTAATCGCTTTTAATTTTAAAGAATATCGATTATAGCAGAAAAAGATTTAATTATGTTTTGATTATTGGATCATATTTAACTAGTATTTAATTAAATTTGAAATAGTTAACGTCATATTTCCTCAACAAGTGTCACGCACAGGTTCCTTGAAGAAAATCTTTCGTATCTGATTTTTACTGAAAGTAAACTCTAACAGTATTTTAATTTCTTTAAATACATAATCTAATTGAGGGGTGGCCAAACTGCGGCACGCGTGCCACAGTGTGGAACGGTTGAGTTGTAACAGTGGCATGTGAAGACTTATTGAAAAATTTAAGAAATTGAAAGATTCTGATAAAAACAATTTTGTACAGTTTTTTTTAAAATGTGGTTGTCTCAGACAAAAAAAAAAAAAAAGAAAGAAAGAAACCATCACAAAATTTAATTTAAATACACACTAAATTGAATTGCGATAGAAAATGAGCATTTTTTCTTTCAGATGAAGCTGAAGGGTTGGTAATTGCCGTTGCAGACCTAGTACATTCCGTGGGAGCTGGTATCATTTTTTGTGAGGTACCATATAGGTTGATACCAATTGTCACAGTGTAATTTTTGACACCCAGCTGCGTCCCCAGAGAGAGGCACGTGAGCTATGGCTATGAGAAATGAAGCTAGGAATTTTATTTTTCTGTAACACGCCACATAATTATACGACATGGACGCTGTCGAATTTTTGCATCTTCATCCGAAGTAAAAATATCCGTGATGTTAAAACACTGCCATTAAATACTTTATCAGTTAACTGATCAATTATTAATAAAATATCTATCAATAATTCAGGAATTTTAACCCAATAAAAAAACAGTTTGAATGCTATTTTTAAAGCACATATTTTTTTTTTACAGGTGTCATTAACTACTAAGCTGTTCCTATTAAATAAAAAGAATATTATGTTACGTATATTTTACGTTTTAATGCGGTAAATTTATTTTACTGGTTTTATATTAAGTTCTCTTCTGGTTTGACAAAAAAGAAATATGACAGTCCTGGTGAATGTACAATACTTTGAATACATTACTTATTTGACTATAATGAGATGAATTTGAAAGAATAATTTAAAAAGGACATTTAAAGGGACCTTAAAAAGACCTAAATGTCATTTCTGTATTTTTACTTAGTTATATTTGTGATGTACCTCCCCTTGGAAGTACATCCCTCGAAGTATCAGCGTGAGCTAGAGGTGTAGGGTTATCGTAAGAACTAGAATCAACCATTATCTTAATATGACTTTATTAAGATATTCAACTTAAACTTTTTTTGAACAAATATAATATCATTAATGAATGAGAGAATCTACGATGACGCAACACACAATATAATACAGACCAATCTCAATAATTGAACCGCCTAATCTTCAAATATAATAAGTAATCAATCCTACCTTATATTATTCTGTAATAAACTTCTCTTTATCTACAATGGTATGTAGTTTAACGTTTAACTTCTAATCGATCACCAATATATTTATCCACGATACGTAGAACTTGAATCTTGAACGACGAACTTCTATAATCATCCACTGCCACAACGCACTTCAATTGTCTAACATTCCTTTATACTACCATTACATTGCCATCACGCTTACTCTAAGATCCTATATTTATTCTATATTAGTTGCATCTCTTCACTTCTCGTTTCTTGGATTTGATTGGAAAAGAGTTGCCATTAATTCTGGCCCAAAGAACCCAAAGGACTTGTTAAAGAAAAGACGCGTAAGACGTCACATATTCTTTGCATTGTTTTCTTTCGATTTATAGATCACATTTGTATGAATGAAAATTAGTAGTTGAAATAAACTTCAATTGAAAAATGTAAACAAACAAATTAGGGAAGTAGATCATGCCCCCTTTTTAGAAAAAAAAGTTTTTTGATAAAGAAAAGTTATTTTAAAAGTGAAATGAAAGCTAAAATAAAAGAAGGTGTTACAAATAAAGTAGGATATTTTTGAAGTATTACATTAATGTGCTTGTGTAATTTTTTTTTCTTTTGAGATGTGTGCATACAAATTTTTTTAATTAAGTCATTTTGTATTATAATAATTTTATAACTTCAGTTCATATTCATCATAAGTATTTCATAAAAATATAATGTTTCAATATTATGTGAAGCAAAAAACTTTAAAATTTCTGTCATGACGAAAAAAAAATTTTTTTTAACATTTTCCTTGAGTTTTCTTATGCAGTTAATACTCTCTAAAAACGGATAACTTGCAAAATATATAGGTTACAATAATATGAAAATGCTGTTAATTTTAAGAAAAATATGTACTAGTTAATATTTTAAAGTGAAATTTTATTTTTAATTTTGCTTCGAACAATTATTTTTTCTTAGAATTATAAAACTTTAAAATGGTTTTTCTCAGTTTTCGCATTAAAAATGCTTCTCCTTTCACAATTATTTACCAATTACTTCCATTTTTTTCCTATGTGTTATACATAATGTATGTAACAAAATTTGGGGGATCGATTTGCAGTAAACTTAAAACTTTTTTTTAATTAAATTGTAGGAGATTTTGGCTCTTTTGTTGAATTTTATCATATATCTCAACAGTTTATTTATGTTTTCCAAAACTAATTAAGTTACTGTAAAATCGATCCCTAAAGTTGATTATAACATCCTTCAGAAGATTACAAAAAAATTCCACATCAAAAAATAAATAATTGCAAAATGAGTAAAATTTTAAAATTTTCCAAATTTTCTTTACAAAGTTTAAATTTTTAAAATTGTGTGAATAATATTTGCAAACTTTCATCTCGTATCATTTTCTCAATAGAAACATTACATGAAATGCTAAAACATAATTTTTAAATACAGTGAGCCACAAAAGTGTTCATACACTTGCAATTTCTTATAAAATTTAAAGTTTTCGACTAATAAAAATTAATATACTGTAATTGTAATTTTTATGACATTTCCAACTTGTTCTTAAAGGAATGACATAATTAATATTTAAAAATAGTCTAAACATTTTTTTAAAAAATTAATTATCAAAAAGCTACTAAAAATTACGCCACTAAAGTCTTCGTACACTTAACAAAAATCTCAACTTAGCTTTAAATATTGTATTTCCTTCTAATTTAGTACTTAGTAGACATCTTTTTAGTGTCTACATACCATTTTTAGTATCGGTATAGATTTAATCCATTTTACTCATCGATTTATGCTCCATGCTTTCTTTTTACTTTTTGTGTTAAAAGGCATGTCAACTCTCTTTAAAAATCGTTCCCCCAAACAGGCACTTCTACTGGGCAAATAGTAATGAGAAAGTTTCAGAATTTGGGGAATATTACAACACTCAGTGGCGTCATAATGAGTATAGTGTATTTTTGTACTTATCAGTTAAAATTAAGTAGTCTCAATATCCAATTTAGGGACTTAAAATGTATCTTAAAATAATTAAATAGAGCTCATGATTTATAATATCAACAAAAAGTACCAAATTACCTAATTCTGTAGCCGATTTACACCACCACGCAAGAACACTTCTACTTCCATGTTTTATTGATTCAACTAGATTCTTGGAATTTATTTTCAGAAAATTCAAAATTGACAGCAAATTGATTGGGATGCCAGACAATTCAACAATTTTGGTTCCGATGGACCTATAATAGCTGGTAAATGAAAAAATAAGGAGTTTAATCCCATGATTTATGTGGAACAAGAACTCCTTCACTTCCATGCTGAAGTATGAAAGTGAAGCAGTTCTGGCGTGGGGGTGTAAATAGGCCTCAGAATTAGGTAATTTGGTACTTTTTGTTGATATTATGAATCATGAGCTCTATTTAATTATTTTAAAGAGAAATTTTAAATTATCCGCCCGAAATTTGGATATAGGAGACTACTTAATTTTTTAACAGGGTAATGACGTCAAGTGCACTGCTCTCGTTGTACGCCCCTAGTGTCTCTATAACTGTTCCCAAATTCTGAAAACACCTCTCAATCACTTTATTTAGCCCAGCAGAACATATTTGGGGAGAATTTGATTTTATAAAAAAGAAAATATGACATATAAACACATAATATGAAGTAAAAACTAATCACAGAAGCATGGAGAAAAATCGATGCAGAAATTACGAAAAATTGATTAAATCTATACCAAGACCCTTAAAAGTTATGTGACGTCTTACGCGTCTTTTCTTTAACAAGTCCTTTGGGTTCTTTGGGCCAGAATTAATGGCAACTCTTTTCCAACCAAATCCAAGAAACGAGAAGTGAAGAGATGCAAATAATACAGGATAAATATAGGATCTTAGAGTAAGCGTAATTGCAATGTAAAGGAATGTTAGACAATTGTGGCAGTTGATGATTATTGAAGTTCGTGGTTCGAGATGTAAGTTCTACGTGTCGTGGATAAACATATTGGTGTTCGACTAGAAATTAAACGTCAAGCTACATACCATTGTAGATAAAGACAAGTTTATTACGGAATAATATAAGGTAGGATTGATTACTTATTAGTATATTTGAAGATTAGGCGGTTCGATTATTGGGATTGGTCTGAATTATATTGTGTATTGCGTATTGCGTCATCGTAGATTCTCTCATATTAATTGGGTGTTGTAATTAAATTTGTTAAAAGTTTACGTTGAATATCTTAATAAAGTCATATTAAGATAATGTTTGATCCGAGTTCTTTCGTTAACCCTGCACCTCTAGCTCTCGCTGATGCTTCGAGGGATGTACTTCCAATGGGAGGTACATCACAATGGCGCCCAACTAGGTTTAATCTATATGACCCCGAGATGAGAAACGCGAGAGGATTTAATGTTTGGCCAAAAGTATATTTTTCTGGGTCGGAGAACGTCACCGAATTTTTAGAGGGTATAGATAACCAAATTAAAATTACTTGAAATACCCAGTGACTTATCATGTGATTGATTATTTAAAAGGTAATCTTTGGGTAGAGCCCTGATTGGTACCAAATATTGATCGACGTTAGTGCAAAAATACCGCCACGGACTTCGCACAGCTGAAAGCAGCATTGTCGAAAGCATTCCCCTGTGCCATCCAAAAATAGGAAAG
>BMAU01002858.1:0-22519 GCA_019973935.1 Trichonephila clavipes | reverse complement strand
AGATGGCGCTACAGTGCGCTGATGACGTAACAGCTATTATATCAAGAATAATGCGATATTTTTTAAAAAAATAATCGCAGAACGGGTACTTCAGCCAGTCTACTTATAAATGTATCAGTACTGCACAATGTATTTTATAACTAATTTATTAATACTAATTTAAGGCGACTTGGTTACCCTAAAAATCACAAACCTATCGTTTTTTTTTTATTTTCATTTAATCTTATTCTTTGCATTATTATCTTTCGATTGATATATCACTTGTGCATGTCGGAAAGTTAGAAGTTGAATAAAACTTCATTTGAAAACAAATTAGGTAATTCAGCCACACCCCTTTTTAGAAAAAAAGCTAAAAATGCGTTATGATAAAAAAAAAAAATCTATTTTATAAATAGAAATAATAACTATAAAAAGAATGTGTAGTATTAAAAGCAGAATATTTCCGAGGCAATACAATAATGTAATTTTTCTTCCTTGTGAAATAAGTGCATGTAAAATTTTTTAATTAAGGCATTTTATATTTATAATTTTATAATTTCAGTTCTTATTCCTGATATATTTTTCATACAAATGTAATACTTTAACATTATAAGAAGAAAAACAACTAAAATTTCTGTCGTGACAGAAAAAAAAAATTTTTTGAAGTTTTTCTTGAGTTTTCTTGTGCAATTAGTACTCTCTAAAAGTTGATCATTTATAAAAATGTGTGGGTTGAAAACATATGAAAATGCAATTATTTTAAAGAAAACGTATAAGTAATATCTTAAAGTGGTATTTTAAGTTTAATTAAGCTTATAATAATTTTTTTTCCGAATTATAAACTTTAAAGTGGTTTTTCTCAGTTTGTGTTTTTCGAAACCTTAGTGCATTCAAAATGCTACTTCTTCGACAATTATTTACCAATCACTTCAATTTTTTTCCAGCGTGTTAAAAATAAAGCATGTAATAAAATTAGGGATCCGTTTTGCTATAAACTGAATACTTTTTTTAAAAAAAAATAAAATGTAAGACATGTTGGCTTTTTCGTTGATTTTTAGCTTGTATATCAACATTTTATTTTTTTTTCTCGAAAACGAATGAAGTAATCGATCCCTAAAGTTGTTAAAAACACCCATAAGAATATTATAAAAAAATTTCAGGTCAAAAAATTAATTTTTACAAAAAGAGTAGGATTTTAAAATTTTCCCAATTTTCTTCAAAAAATTTAAATTTTTAAAATTGTGTGAATAATATATGAAAATTTTCATCTGGTAACATTTTCTTGAATAGAAACATTGTATAAAATGTTAAAATATAATTTTTAAATACGTAAATAAAGAAGTTTGTTCAAAGGGTGCCAAGTCCCCTTAAGAGCAAGTTTAAATATTATTAGTTACTTCCATGGGCTTATCTTGCAGAGCAAAGGTTTTCAAATGAAGGTTTAATATCAGAAATTGACGCTCTGAGTTCTTTTTCTATATTTAGCTGAGATCTATATTTTGTCTTCAAAGCAGCCACCGCAGAAAATCCGGTTTCACAAAGGTACGATGTTGAAAACGGTAAAAGTATATGAAATGCTTTTGTTTTCAGTTCAGAAAATTCATCATCTACTTCTGCCCAAAATTGAAAGAGAGTTTTATTACAAAATTGTCTTTTAATTTCGCCACTAGATGTGAAATCTATGAAACTTTCTTCTTCGGTAGTGGAGAGTCCTTCTGGGGTATTTTGAAATGGATCTCTCACCCATTCGTAACTTGCTATCAAGTTGTCCTCAGCAAAAATATATTTTTAAAATTTTTTTGCTAACATAGTTAAATGATATTCAATAGTTTTATAAACAACTTCCACATGTTGTTCTTCAGTTTTGTAAGTTTTTACACATTTATCCGCATTTTCAAGCATTTCTAGGTTTTTTGCTTTAAATTTCGGCTCCATAATTGTAATTTTCTACAAAAAGCATTAATTTTATCACTCGTGTCAAACATATGTACATTTGATCCTTGAAGTTGAAGATTCAATATATTTAATTTCTCAAATATATCGACTAAGTAGCTCAACTTCATCAGAAATAAACCATCTCGAAATTTCTCAGCTTCCGGTAGGTTTTTCCTCTTCTAGAAAAATGGTAATTTCATTTCTTAATTCATAAACACGTTGTAAAAATTTCCCGCGTGATAACCATCTTGCTTCACAATAAAATAGCAACGGTGAATGCACTGCGCCCATGTCTTTGCAAAGTCCAGAAAAGATTCTTGATTTTAGGGGGTCTCATTTTTTATGTAATTTACTACAGTCACAACTGTCATTAGCACAATATTCAGACCAGGACTAATTTCTTTGGAAGCCAGAGCTTCTCTGTGGATCATACAATGTGTCCAGATGCACAGTGAAGTTTTTTTTGTTTAACAAGTGCTTGTATACTTTTAAATCTTCCTGACATTATACGAGCACCATCGGTGCATATTCCGACACAATTTTTCCACTCTATATTTGCCTCGTTTATAAAATTATTTAAAATATCAAATAATGCTATTGCTGTTGCTTTAAGTTTTATTGGTTTACAAAAAGTAGTTCTACCGCTGACATACCATCCCAAAATCGAACATACGCAATGAAATGAGCATCTTTATTGCTATCTGTTGCCTCGTCAAGCTGAATTGAAAACAATTTATCACGCAACTTACCGAAAAGCTGTTGCTCTACATCTTCAGCGATATCATCAATTCGACGAGAAACAGTATCATTTGATAAGGGTATGGACTGCAACTCTTTGGCAAAATTGTCTCCAAACATAGTTTCTACAATCTCAATTGCTGCAGGAAAAATAAGCTCTTCAGCAATAGTGTGAGGCTTTTTACATCTGGCTATTTTATATGATACTTTGTAAGAAGTAAGTAAAGCTTTTCATTCACTGACAAAGTTTTTTAAAAAAATGTTTTTTGTTTTCCGTATGATTTTAATTTTGATTCAAAGAACTCTCGAGGTTTGTTAATGTACTCACCATGAAGCGTTTCAAAATGTCTTTTAAGTTTATTAGGTTTCATACTGTCTGCTGCCAATATTTTTGAGCAAATAACACACAGGGGCTTTTCTTCTCCATTTACTTCAGTAATGGTAAACCCAAAATTCAAGTATTCTTGAGAATATTTCCTTGATTTAATTTTCGGAACTATGCTCGTCTGTGCACTTGTTGATGCTTTATTATCGTCGAATGTTCGCTTACGACTTAAAAATTTATCCATGATTTTTTTTGTTCCAATTTTCTGCAGTAATACTTAATAGTGTGAAATACAACTAACGCGCAAATTATAAAATGTACATTCAAGATAGATTTGGTAGCTATAGAAGCATCGAATGTACCAAGACTGATTGGAATTGTACGAGGTACAGCATTATTACATGTTTTGCGCAGACGTCCGATAGTTTGGCCAGACTCACGCAGACGCTCGCGAGAATGCCAGATGTGATGGATATGAGAGAGTGCAACATAAAGTAGACTATTTTTCAATTTCTACTATAAGTTCACTCTCTCATATATATCTTGTTCAAATTTTCAATCGTTTTGATAAAATACTTTCTATTCATTCATTCAAGTTCAAATACATTTTTTAAAACTTGTAGTGGTTCGTGTTAATACAGTTCTTTCAAATTTTAATTCATTAATTAAATTAAAAAAATGAATAAATAGTAACAAGCAAAAATTATAGTCCAAAAGCATTTATAGAAAGGAAAACTTTTCGTGCTGTCCCCTGTAACGCAATGGATAGCGCGCTGGGCTTCTAATCTTAAGGATGGTAGTTCGAATTCCATCCGAGATGGCCTAATTTCTAAGAATGTGTGTGATTTCTTCTTTACTTTACTATTTTCTTACACTAATTAAATTTAATTAATGAATAAACAGTAACGAAAAAAGAATATTCCAATACCCCATATATAGAAAGGAAAAGGAAAAATTGCAAGGAAAATCGCTTTCTCTTTTGTCGCTTAACATTGTGATTCTGTCATATGTATTACATATTTGTATTAATTAAACTATTTAATAGAAAGTAACTAAAATAAGTTTTTCTTTGTTGGCCTAAGTAGGAATTGACTTAAAATTTATTTTTTATATTACTTGTTCTAATGACATTTGCACTTTTAGAAATGCATGATGGACGAAATAAATTTTTAATTAAATGTCATTTTGCAATCTGTCCCAATTTAAAAAATGAGAAAGGAAAAATAACATAACATTATAATTATTACTTAAAAGTAATTTGCTTAAAATATATATTATATAAAAGTAACGTATACAAAATTTAATACTCAAAGTGCATTATTATTGCATTCAGTACATTATTATTGAGGGGGTGGCGATGAAAATTATGATTGAAAATTGGGTCACCAGTAGTGAAAGTTTGAGAAGCACTGTCTTACTTAATTTATTTATTTTGCAAAAAAGTAGTATACAAACTGTAATACTTATGCTATTAATTTGTATGGTTTATAATTAAGATCGCGTATAGTAGCTTTAGCGTCAAAGTGCATTATTATTACATTCAGTACATTATTAATGTATAAGGGGGGGGGGTCGCGATAAAAATTGTGATTGAAAAGAGGGGCGCCAGTATTGAAAGTTTGAGAAGCACTGGTGTAGATGGTTAGTAAGAGATTGGCATTTGACGCATTTTGTTTAAAAATTATAATTTAAAGGTGAAATGTAACTTTGAGAAAAAGAATCCCAGATTCGGATTTTAAGATCTAATTGTGTGAAGTGTACATTTTATTTATTTATTTATTTTTTTAAATTTGATTCCTGTATTATGTTATTTTTTTGATTGTGTTTAATACCGGGATTGCTGCCCTGATCAATCTCATTGATGGGACGATCTTTATGTGTGTGATTTCTAAGAACTGAATCCAACTAGGACCAGAGCAGTCCCGTGAAATTGACTTTTTTTTAGGGGGAAGGAGTGAGTTGTGACATCTTCGATGGGAGAAAATTCCCATCTTCCGATTCACAATAGGTTTTATGGTTTCATCAGCTGGTCACGGACAAGTGCCTCACCTATCGATTGTCCCTGAATGTTTTACGATCAACCAGCTGTGGAATGACCGGTGCACGTGGCCATGGGGCCATTGTTTATTGTCTGAACTCAGGGAGTGGAGATTGCAGACGGGTCGGCATAATAGACTTAAGAGTTCGGCGCCCCATTGACAATAGGCGAAGCCTATCTTAAAAATAACCATATTGTCTTTTTCTAGTGTTGTTTGAAGGGGATGCTAGAAACAGGTGGCGTGATGGGCCAGTGTGTCCAGCTGTGGACAAGGAACTATGGCGCCTTGGACCAGACGGCTCGGAAGTGTTTTGGCGTGTTATGCGCCAATAGGACGAGGGAGGTCAAGAGAGACTTTGTTGACCTGCGAATAAGAAGGAGCGAGGGGCGTGTTGTGAACACACCCCTGTTGTTTAAAAAGGGTTGTTTTTGAGGACACGGGGAGAAAAGACCGGAAAAAAACCTGGAGAGAGAGAGTAAGAGAGAAGAAACCCGGAGAGAGAGAGAAAGAGAAAAAGACCGGAGAAAAGAAAAAATCCCTGAGAGAGAGTGAAAAAGACGATGAAGACAACAGTATAACAAGAATACAGATGTATTTTCTTCTCAATCTGTTTCATGCGTGTTCTTTGTAAAATACAAATTCTTTTAAAAGGAATAAAATTTTTCTGCAGTATATTCTCAAGAATTTTGAGTATTCAACATTTTTGTAAAAAAATTTCTAATCAGTTAATGTAACCTTCTGTTTTTTTTTTTTTTAAATTATGTTCAGTATGCAGAATATTATGTTTATAATTTATGAGTATTTTTTAAGATTTTAAATTAAGTAGATATTTCATGCAAAATACATTAAAAAATATGTACACAATTTGTAAATGTAAGCATTAAACATGTTAAAAGTTGTGATTATGTAAATTTACATACACTGAAAGCTTAAGGCTAGACAAATAAATAAATTACAAAATATTCTTACCCAGCCATATACATAAGTTGTGAAGAACACAACAAGCAACAACTATAGCTGGTACTCTATCAATGTGGCAGTTCAAGCCGATTGATAAGCATGGCAATCTTCTTTTTAAGATTCCATACTTGCGCTCAATCATGTTCCTTGTTAATACATGTGATTTATTTACCTGAAACAAAAAAAACTTGAACTGTCAAGAAATGTCAGTAACATGTAGTTTGTGTTTTTGTCAAACTATATTAGCAAGTAATATGTTGAGGTGAAAACAAAAATGAGAACATATGTTGTCTACATTTTATGCAGATATTATCATCAAAGCCTAAGCATTTAAAGTTATTTTTTAAAAAAATATTAGCTCTGCTAAGGTTTTGTACTGTTATTGAAAGAGATGTGAATCACTCCACTTTATTTTATTTCAAAAGAGAGATGTGAATTGTGTCATTTAGCTAGTTCTTCAGATTATAAACTAATTTCTCAGTGAAAACAAATTAATTTTTCTGTGACCATTCATATAATTCATGGTGAAAACGGCTTCAATTTCCTTCAATTATTTCTGTCTTTATCTAAATATCTTTTACATATATTTATTATTCACACAATCCAAGGAAAAGATTACTTTTTTAGTATATGACAATTAAGGTAAATTTTGCTTTTAAAATATTTTCTGGTTGCTTGGTACAATGAGTTCGGTAATTCTATTTATCGAATAAGGCTTTAGAAACATTTATTAATTAACCAAAATACCTTTTACATATCTAGCTTCAGATAGAGATCTTGGATTCCCCAAAGGAGTTAATAAATATTTTTCACATGCATAGCCGTATCTCCTAGCAAATGAAAATCTTTATATAATGCATTTGTTTTTAATGAAAGACAGGCTGCACTGTTGTTGAAAACAGTGCTGTAATGAGCACTTCCTGGCCATCTTGCAACAACGTTCCTGATCACAAGATCAGAATCCACAATTGTTTGGACATTCAGTGCAAAGTAGTTCTTTCGACAGCGAAACCTTTCTGCATCTTCACCACCTGGAGACACGATACGTACAAAGGTGCCATCCAAAGCTCCAATAACTTTTGGAAATCCAGCGATACTGAAGAATTTCCTTGACAAAAAATTTTTGGCAATTTGAATGGCCAACTAGTTTTGATTTTTATGATTTTAAACGAGTAAAATTACAGAATATATAATACATAGAATGAAGTAACTGTTTATGCTTTTAACAAATAAAGATCAGAACATCCAAGATAGAATATAAGCATTAAATAAATACCAAATGTGGAACATGTATCATCAAATCATTATTTGTATAAGTAATCATATATTACTTCAGATAATGCTGCCTTATAATTATTAATTATGAGAAATTTAGAAACCAAACTTAGCATCATATGTACACCAAGGAAATGTCTCTAGATAGAGCTACAAAAAAAAAAAAAGTATACAAGCACACATGTCTGGGACACTTAATTAAAATTAGGAAAAAACATCCTACACATTTAAATCTCGTTCAGTCAATGTATTCTTGCTATTGGAATGTCAGCTACTAACAAATTCAAAATCTCATTTTGTAACAAGCTTATTTTATTGAAGAGCCAAAATAAAGATAAGTATGTATTCTTTTATGAATAACAATTCATAACTTCAAAAAAAAAAATTCTACAAATTTGAAACAATTAATGATAGGAAAAATAAATAATGAGATTTACATACCGTTTTGCACTCTTCTCTGTTGACTGGTAGGTGAATGAAATCAGGCAAGAGGGATGCTATGGCTTCACTGACTCGGTGCACTACTCGACATACAGTCGGCTGGCTGACATCGAACAAGTCAGCAATTGCTAATTGCATACATGAAACAGCGTAAAATCGCAGAGCAATCAGAACTTGCACGGCATTATTGCACGGGATTTTGCTCTCTAATTTTTCTTCAGTTAGCAGAGTCAATTCTGCGACACTTTGTTTTGTCAGTCGGAATCTTCTCTGAAACTCGTAATCGTCCAATTCCTCGAACACATTACTCCTTTCAATTAATTAATTTTCTGACTTCTCTGATATTCTAAAAACTCTAATTCAGTAACAGTGGAAACTTTCTGAATCGTATTCATCGTAAAATAAAAATCTATCCAAACTCAAAAAACTTGCACGAAAACGTAAACACTCGAAAAATCGCTTATTGCGCATGTGCGGTTACAACTGACCCGGCTGTGGCACTGGGTCAGGATTTTTTAACTTGAACCGGAGTTAAGCTATTAACTTGCGATGGGGAATAACGTTTTCGGCGAAACCCAGATTTCCTTCCTCTAACCGGCGGTCAGGTTAGCGGTGAATATGGGCGTAAGAGTTAAACCACTCACATACTTCTTATATTTCCGTTTCTCCTTCCTTTTTCTGAAAAACTTCGGTGCCTTCGGTGCAATTACTGGGCATATGGCTCGCGAAGCGAGCCTCCATCCCATATCCGGTATGTGTATGTAGATCGGACCATAAAGTTATCATGCTAGCATGTAGCAGGATGCTGATTGGCCGAGCCAATCGTTGAGGAAATGTCCTGGGTCATACGGAGATCTGCTTTCATGACAGAGAGCTGAGTGAGTGCTCTCGTATTGGATCATGGCTGGTGATTATTGAGACTCTCATTGGCTGCTCAAATCTCTCAGAAAGAAATTTAAGTCTAAAGGGGGAGGGGCTAGCCCTGATGGTGGGGATACGAAAAATAAAGTAAGATGGATAAAAATATTAATATAAAAAGTAAAAATACAAAATAAATGATTATTTAAATATATTTAAATATAATTTAGCAAATAGTGTGCAATCAGATGCACTAATTCAAGAAGTTAAGGTGGATTATAAGAATCGAGAAGGATTCTTCTCGGTCTTTTAGTATTGTCCTGAGGATTGTAATTAGGCATATTAATCATGTTAGCATTATTTGTAAGTTTAAGTGAATTAAAGAAATTTTTTGCAATTTTTTGAATGTAAGATTTAAAGCTATTAATTTTAATCGCGTTCCGAATTTCGTCATTTCTCATATATCTACAAGCCCTTACGATCATTCGGATTGTAGAATTTTGCAGTGTATCAAGGATATTAATGTTAGTTTTAGCTGCGTATCCCCACACTGGGCACCCGTAGGCTAATATTGGACGCATAACGGCTGTGAAGAGTAGCACTTTATATTGTCTCTAGATAATTCAGAATTCCGGCCAATTAGGGGGTATAATTTAAACATTATTTTCCGGAATTTATTTCGCGTGTGTTGTATGTGTGTTCTCCAAGTGAGATTTTTATCAAAGATGATACCAAGGTATTTAGTGCTTTGAGACCATGGAATTGTTGTGTTGTACATAGTGGGTGGTGGTGGCAGTTTACGTTTCTTGGTGAATATTACGGCTGCGGATTTTTCAACATTAATGCTGATTTTCCACTGGTCGTAATATTTCTCGAGTAATTTAAGGTGTTTATTAAGAGCATATGTGACAGAACTGATTCTTTTGTATGTTGTGTGCACGGCTGTGTCGTCTGCGAACATATTGAGTTTTGTAAGTGAGTAATCTGGAATGTCGTTGATGTACAAGTTAAAAAGCAGAGGCCCAAGGAGAGAACCCTGGGCTACTCCGCAGCATATGTTTTTTGTGTTAGAAAGCGTATCCTTGACTCGAACCTGGTAGGAGCGATCGGAGTTGTACGAGTGGAGTAGGCAAATAAGGGGTGGGGGAATGTTGTACGTAATTAATTTGAATGTTAATCCGGTAAGCCACACGCGGTCGAAGGCTTTCTGGATATCCAGAAAGACTGCGCCGGTGCTCTTTTTTCTTTGAAATCCCTCTGAGATTGCTTCCGTTAAATTAAGTAGTGGGTGGAGAGTGGAAAGTTTATTAGTAAATCCGTATTGATTAGGGTTAATTATATTGTTAATATTGATGATATTTTTGAGTCTAGTTAAAATAATTGATTCAGTAATCTTGCTTAATGTAGAGAGAAGAGAAATTGGTCTGTAACTAGCAGGATTATTTTTGCTTTTACCTGGTTTAAGTATTGGAAAAATTATGGCCTCTTTCCAGATTTTAGGAAAGTAATTATGCTTTAGTATCTTATTAATTAGTATTGTTAAAATCAGAATTGCTTTGAGCGTAAAGTTTTTAGTCATGCGATTACTGATGCCATCTTTACCTGGCGCTTTTTTAGCATTAGAACTTTTAATGTAAGAAATAATCTCAGAGGGATAAGCCGTTTCAGCCGTGGGGGGAGGGTGCGAAATAAATGCCTTGACAGTATTATTAACAATTTCGTCTTCTTCGTTAAAATCGTTATTATGCCTCTCGTTTTCAGTAAAATTTTCGAGGATAGATTCGGCCAGGATATTAGCTTTCTGCTGGTCTGTAATAGCCGTGCCTGTAGTGCAGTGTAGAGATGGAATGTCAGAACGCTTGTTTTTGAAAAATTTTTGCACCGCCCATAGACTGTTGTCTTGTGTGCTGAGTGCTTGTAATCTGGCAGTCCAGTTTTCATTTGTATAATTTTTAAGTTCCTTTTTTACGTTTTTTTGTGCTCTGTTGTACAGTGTTTTGTAATGTGGGTCAAGTGTTCTGTGATATAAGTTTCTAAATTGATTTTTCTGTTTGATCAGTTTGTGAATGTGTTTCTGAAAAACTAACATGAGCCGAGTTTAAATACTCGCTCGATTTGCATGGCAGTTGCTGCCAACCACAAATCACGAAATTCAAAAAGATCGGGTTCGAATCGGTGTGCTTCCTTTCATTGAGATCATGGAACGGGATTGGAAAAACAACACAAGGAGATCATAAAAATTTGGATCCGACTTTTTTAAATGTCTAACAATCGGCCCCCTTTTTCCAATCTCGCACCATTATCTCTTACAAATCAGTAAATTAATTTTAATCTATAATCACATGTTATACAATTTAACACAAAAAAATACATTTTATTCGCAATCTTTATTGTAATAAACAAACTAATATTTTAATCTTAAAGAAACAAAGTCTTATTCTCTAAAAAGAAATAATTTTCTACAAAATTCTAACAATTTTTCCTTTACCATGGGTTTGGTAAAAATGTCCGCCAAATTATTTTTGGTACCTATATATTTAATTTGGAAAACCTTGTCGTATATCAAATTCCTTAGAAAATGATAACGAACATCGATATGTTTTGTTCTATAATTTCCTACCGGTGACTTTGAAAAACTTATAGCAGCTTGATTATCACAAAACATTACATTTTTACTTAATTCCAAATTTAAACTTTTATTATCAATTACATTCTTTAGCCAAATGAATTCCTTAGCTGCTTCTGTTAAACTAACATACTCAGCTTCCATGGTCGACAGACTAACGGATTTTTGCTTGAAAGTTCGCCATGAAATTGGCGTTTCGTCTATAAAAGTTATGAACCCTCCCATCGACACTCGATCATTCCTATTTGTAGCAAAATCCGAGTCTGAATAACATCTTAGTTTTAATGATTTAACTTTTGAAAGTTCTAATTGGTATTCTTGAAATACCTCGTCAAATGACTCACCTCGTAATTGTGTGTTACCTCGCGCAACTAAGCGGGCCCCTTGTATCTAACAATTTTATTATTTTCATCATATTTAATGGTATAAACCCAACGGTTTTCTAAAATTTTTATATTATCCGGATGATCAACTAAATCCCAAACTTTACGTTCCTTCATTACGTTAATTTCTTTATCCATTGCATCATGCCATTTAGATGCGTCTCTGGATCTTATCGCCTGTTTGTAACCGTTAGGAATAGTTACTTCAACCATAAAAGCTTCTTGTTGCTCTGACAAATCTGAAAATCCCTGGGATTCGGTATTATCTTTTCTAAAATTAAATAAACTAGGATCATACTCAATATTATGCCTCTTACAGTATCTCTCTATTTCGTTAAAAGATTTCAATCGGGTTGCTTCCCCTTCTATACTATAATATACGTTAGATCCAGTTACTTTCCTACCTATATTTCGAATCCACTTAACCTCTGTACATGGGATCAAACTATGATTATCGGAAGATACATCTGGGTTTTCAGATGTTGAGGGCGTTTCCGTACTTGTCTTTGAAACTAAACGACTCGTTAATGAATCTTTTACTCTATCAAAATCATCTTCATCATCATAATAATCAGGAAGGTTTAAATTATATCCAAGGTTACTATTAACTTTTTGTCTAAAATTAATTCCCCTCTTATTTTCATCGAATCTTACATTAATAGTCTCGACTAATTTATTTTCATCTATCAACCATATTCTATAACCCTTAGTACGTTGTGCGTATCCCATCATAATTCCCATTTTCGCACGCATATCGAATTTTTTTCTAATTTGTTTTGGCACATCAGCATATGCCAAACATCCAAAAGGTTTTAGATGCAAAACCGATGGTTTTCTATCTGAATATTTTTCGAAAGGCGTTTTGTTACTGTCTTTGTGACAAATTCGATTCCACGCATAAGTGAAACAAAGTAATGCTTCTCCCCAAAACTTATGGGGAACTTCACTAGACTTAAGCAATGTGTGTTTTGATGCCATCTAGAGCGGTTAAATTGAATCTCTCCGCGACCCCATTCATTTCTGGCGTATATGAATTTGTTACCTCATGCTTTATACCCAGTTCTGTCAAGAAATTATCCATATCTTTATTATAAAATTCTAGTCCGCCATCAGTTCTAACTGCTATTACCTTTCTACTTAGAAAACGTTCTGCTCGTTTCTGAAATCTTATAAACGTATGAAATACGTCAGATTTATTTCGGATGGGAAATACAGTCACCTTTCTTGAATAATCGTCAATTATACTCAAGAAATATTTATTACCGCCTTGGCTTTCAGTTGGCATTGGACCACAGAGGTCCATATGCAACAATTCCAATGGACGTTTTGATCTTACGGCCCCCATCTTTTTGAATGAAACTCTCTTGGACTTTGCTAATTTACACGGTATACAACGAGTCTTACCATTATCAGTTAAGCGTGGGAGACCTTTTACACTATCATTATCACTTTATCACTACTTACTTCGGTTACATCACTAAAAAAACTAATTTCTTTACTCTTTGGTATAATATAATGATCCGGCTTAAAAAAATACAAATTTTCATGGCGTGTCGCCGAGAACAATTTTATCCAGTCTTTATTAAAAACATTAATTTTACCTTCAGTACCCACAAAATGCGCACCTTTACTTTCTAATCTGGAACCGGATAATAAATTTCTCCTCAACTTAGGATTAAATAATACATCAGTCAAAGTTATTTCATGAAAACTCCCCTTATATTTTACCCGAAATCTAAGTGTACCGATTCCTTCTACGGGACAACTTTTATCCTCCGTTGCTAACGACATTTTCATGTTAGTTATCGGCTTAAGATCTAAAAATAAACTCTTGTCATTACAAAAATGACTCGTGGCAGCAGTATCTATTACCCAAAGACCTTTATCAAACTCTGTGTTAAAAGTTACATTTACAGTTGAAGGAGATTTTGGTAGAGACTTTTTTCTCTTTACAGTTTACTTTAAGATGCCCGTACTTATTACATACATAACACGGACCTATAGTCTTAATAGATTGTTTAACATTTTTAATAGTTTTACAGTTAAATACCTTACCACTTTTCTTTTGGTAATCATTCTTGCCATTTGGATCTCCATGAGCTGCAGCCGTAGCACCAGGTAACGTCTTCGACTTCTTCGAAGTGAAACTGCTCAAGTAAGCATTCTCCGCTTTCTCCAAATCTTGTTTCATCAACTGAAGACGATTGGCTTCTAATATCAGCTCTGCTTCAATTTTGACAACTCTGAAGTCCTCTTCTTTCCATCTGTAGATTTGTTGCACGGTAGACTGGAATTCCTGAGGAAGCCACCTTATTAATTGAAATCCTATGTACAGGTCGTCCAATTTATGACCCGCTTCTTGTAGTCTGGTTGCCGCGGTCTTTACACGAGATATGAAGATTCCAACATCTTCCCCTGGTTGGTATTTTGTTCCAAAAAATTGATCTAATAGTTGAATTACTCTTGCTTTTGTGACTGGTTCGAAGTGATCTTTTAATATCTTCCATGCCGCTACTCCGTCAGTTGTTTCCGTTATCAGATTTTTCAAATCTGAACTGACGTTAGTATAGATCAACGTATAACATCTATCCTTACGAAGTTGTAGATCTAATTTTTCCTTGTATGTTGCCTCTTCATCAGGTTGCTCTGGCTTGGTCTGCATTATAAACTGCCAGCAACCATAATGCATTAAGAGTACTTGCATATCATGCTTCCACATGTTCCAGTTATTTGGAGTCAACACTGATATCTGGTTGTTAAACTCCATACCTGTTACTCGATTTAGCGTACTAACAACAGAGTTCATAAAAAATAGTTCTAGACTGGAACAGTATTTAAATAGACAAAGTTCATGGCCTGGTTCAACTGTTTAGCCTCCCTCGACACAGTACATGGACTGGGCCCATAACCAAATTTGTTACACTTATTGGTAAACTAATTTAAATTTTGCAAAGCTAGCAGTGAAATTTATGTGTCGAGGAGGCATGAAGACGAAAAACAGTTTCTTAAAATTGGCCTTTAATAATCAATCATAAAGTCACTTTGCTCGTTACTGGAGCGATAAAAAAAACCAATAAGTTCAAAAAGCAACATTACCAGAGACATCCGATTCGAACCGTCTTCTAATATTGTAAAATGAATTTCTAATCTAAAATGGTGATGCAACCTGCAGTTGCATTGCCAACCAGTTGTTCTCTCCCTCTAAGAGTTAAACCACTCACATACTTCTTATATTTCCGTTTCTCCTTCCTTTTTCTGAAAAACTAACATGAGCCGAGTTTAAATACTCGCTCGATTTGCATGGCAGTTGCTGCCAACCACAAATTACGAAATTCAAAAAGATCGGGTTCGAATCGGTGTGCTTCCTTTCATTGAGATCATGGAACGGGATTGGAAAAACAACACAAGATCATAAAAATTTGGATCCGACTTTTTTAAATGTCTAACAGAAACAAATAACCGATTTAATAAAAATCTATCAATGAATATTCAGTGCACAAGATATCTAAAAAAAATTATGAATAAACATTCTACTTTGTAGAATAGTAAACTAAATACGAAAATAGCATTTCAAGTCACTTTAGTAAACACTTTTTATTCTGTATCAAAAACTTACCCTTTCGATTTATAGTCATAACATTTTTGAAAGATCCGACTAAATTACTTATTGGTTATATTTAAAATACTTATTCGTAACATCTATAAAATGTACAATATAGGAGCTGCTTCTTTTTTGATTTCCGTGTCATGAGTAATCGTATTTTTTAAATTAATCCAGACTCGTTTCGTTAAAAACCCGGAGCTTCAAAAAACAATCATAAACAATAATGTAAGCTCTTTCTGCTAGTAATCGTATAACTTACCATTGCAATTACATAATTCAACTTTTTTTATTCAAAAAATAATATATAAACAAAAGAAAAGATTTTTTTAAGAACAGGCAAAAATACATTGTATATGTATATAAATTTCCCCTCAAATAAATTTCTAAATTAAAAAACTTTAAAAAAATCTGATATTTAAATTATTTTTTAAAGAGTCGGTGGGCCGCAACTTACGTACTGGTGGGCCACATGCGGGCCGCGTGTTGGACATCCCTGCCTTAGTCCTTTTGAGAACAGTTGAATTCTAAAATGAGTTCTGAGGTTTCAATAGGATTGGTGTTATTAAATTAATCTTAACATTAAATCTTAATTCCTTCATTTCTAGTGTTCGAAATTTTCTTATTGTTTCTATTTTGTTTAATTGTATGTTAATAAAGATTAATTATGCTAACTAAAGATTAACTATAATTTGTTATAGTTATTTTATCAGTCCTTTGAATCCATATGTATTGTATTTTGTAAATCATATCATGTTGAGAAAAAGAACAACGTTATGTGTGTTAATTTCTGAATTTGTAATTTATAGATCATGTCGAGTGGTTATTATATGGAATTGGATGAAACTGCAAAGGCTCGTTATGATGAAAAATTATCTTGTAATGGGAACAAACTTCCTGATCCATTTGATCAGAGTACAATGGAGCATGTATTTGTATATAAGAAGTTGTGGCCTCCAATAACTTTTGGAGACATATACATGTACCTTGTAGAAAAGGAATGTACTTACACAAGGGAAAAAATGAGGAATCACAAAAGTTTAGATGCATTTAACTATGTATTGAGTGGGAAAGTAAGCCCCATTTCAATATATAGAAACAATGCTCTAAACATTTGTATTCTAACTTGTAAAGTACAAGATAGCCAGACTATGAATAAATTTCATAAATGCTGGTTTTTAGCTTCCTGCAATGGTATAGTTCATAGTGGGCATTGTACTTGCATGGCTGGGTAAGCATTGTTTTTTTAAATTAATAAAAGTGAAGGATAGCATGATATCTTTATTCTTGAATTTATATATTAGGACTTTTTCAATAATTTATGAGATTCGTTGTTTTTAATTATCCTGAAAGATTCTAAATAAGTGTGTATTTTAAAAATTACCACTTTTCTTTAAATAAGACATTTAAACTTTTACTGTTCTTTGAAATTGTCCGATTGAACTTATTTGCATTGATGTGTTATTTTAAAATTAGTGTTCTTTCAGATTAGGAGAAGTTTGTTCTCATGTTGCAGCATTATTGTTTGCTGTTGAAATGGCAAATAATAAGGAGAGCCCTGCACCAACATCTGTAGCTTGTATGTGGAACAAAACTAGCAAGAAAGTAAGCTTCATGAAATAATACTTAGAAATTAAACTTAGTTTTAACTAGGCATTACATTTTTAAAAAGTTTTATATAAATTTTAATTTTGAAACATTTAAGAAAAAAATTTGCTTACATTAAAATCATTGTTGATAACTCATGATAGAGAAACTCCTTCTGTAAAAGCAAGCTTTTGTGAAAATTAAGTTTAATATTCCTCTTTATTTTTGTGTTATTAATGGAAATATTTTATCATATTTTGTTTGAAATCTTACATTTAAAAAATTGGCTTAAGTTTTTATATATTGTTAATCGAATATTTTTCAGATTTAAAGTAAAATCATTTATTGCAATGTTTCTAACAGGTTGATCCAGTACAAGTTTCCGCTATCAATTTTAGCAGAAAAAGAAAATGCAAACAGAAGGTTTTTAAACAATCAAAATTGCCTTCTGAAGAAGCATATAAAACTTTCTTAGAAGCTATTAAGGTAAATTTATGAAGAAAAAAAATTTATTAATTTTCATATGATATTTATAACAATTTTCTGTACTATTATTTTTTGCATTGGATCTTGTGAAACATCCCATTTTTCATCATTCAAGAACCAATCACTTAATTTTGGGAAACAATACGACTTTACAAACGAAATATATTAGTTGTTACGTTTGAATACCATGAGAGAATGTTGAGTGGCAAAATATTTGGCACATATCAGTGATTTTACCAACAGATATAATACACTAGTGCCAGTTTATGCATATGAGTTAATTTTGCCATTGCCAAGAGTGTGAGCAAAATGATACTTATTTGAGTGTAAAATCAATTCTTGTTTTTATAATCTATTTTATGTTACACATGAACTAATAATACATCACATTTTTATTGAAGTAATACATTATCGATTCATTTAATCTACTAATATTTCAGGAACATAATCCTGATGCACCATATCTGGAAGATCTAACAGATGAGGAATTAACATCATCTGCCAGTGAAACAGAGCATCAGGAAGAAAATCATCTTCCGAACTTAATTGAACTACTTAGAACGAAATTCTCTGGAATGTTAAAACATGTCAGGGCTGATGACTCCATACATTCGATGTTACTGGATTGTTCATTGTCGCATGAAACAATCCAGAATATCGAATTGTCTACAAGAGACCAAGCATTCAGTGCAATGTGGAATCACCAAAGAAAGGGAAGAGTAACTTCTTCCCTTTTTGGGAAGATTTTACGTTGCAAAACTGGACAAAAAGGTTTGGTCAAGCAAATCTTTGGCAAGAGTTTTTCAAATGCTGCCATTGACTGGGGGAAAAATCAAGAAGCTGTTGCAAAACAGCAATTCTTGACTTATCTCTCTGATCAACATGTGAATGGGATGCTCTTGCCATGTGGTCTGCTTGTCGACAAGGAGAACATCTTTCTTGGGGCAACTCCAGATGGCCTTGTCATGTGTGATTGCTGTGAAACAGCTCTTCTGGAGATAAAATGCCCTGCTAGAGGAAAAGGACTTGTAGTGGAGCAAATTCCACGAAAAAATTTCTTTTTAGATGATTCTCTCAATTTAAAAAGAAATCATGTATATTTTGATCAAATTCAAGGACAAATGGATATATCGAAACTAAGTAGATGTTATTTTGTAACACCTACTGACAAAAATTTCCACTGTCAAATTATTGAATTTGATGGAAATTACTGGAATTTACAAAAACCACTACTTGGTCGCTTTTTCCAACATATGTTTTGCCAGAAATTTTAAGAAATTAATTACTATTTATTATATGTTTTAATAAATTATTTTTATTTTATATGCAATTCATTGTGTTGTAGAAATAAAAATTTATTTTCATTAAAGGATAAATCTTAATTAATCAAAAACTTTCATGTTTAACTCAGGATGTAAGAGTTTTCTAAAAGTTTAATCATACTTTTAAGTATACTATTTTTTTTAAGTCTATATGTAATTCAATTAGTAAAAACAAAGGATAATTGAATTTCTAAAAACAATTACATCTTTTCTAATGATATTTTCCCTTAATATTGTATAATAATTACTATAAGTAAAATTTTTGAAAAGTTAAATTTCTTTAATTTGCATATATTTTTTCAATGGTTTGGAATCATTACTACATTAAAGAATAAATATTATTGCCTTTACTTTAAATATGTTGGAATCACTTTGGAAATAAAAATTTAATCAAGACACAAGAAATATTTATATTATAATGTACACTTATTGAAATGAAAAATTTAAATTCAAAGTTTCCATACAAAAAGGAGAATTAAATTAGGAACTTATGATTGATAACAATGTTACCATAATATACACTTTCACTAAAAGGGAATTCTTGTAATCAAAAACTTATATATTAACTAATATTCTATGTACACTGGCTGTTTGTGAAAATACATTTCAGTATTACTATTAGACATATCTAGATTAATATGATATTCATTATTTTATTTGTTTACTGGTTTGGTTTACATGTGATGAATTTTCAATTTAAATAAATATTTTATGCAACAATATTTTTTAAAATATGTATTACTTTCCATGTTTAAAATGCTGCAAACAAATTTCAATGCACTAAAGAAATACATTTAAAAAAAGAAAAAGGTTTCTTATATAAAATGTAAACATCGGTAAGGAAAATAGTACATTATCAATTTGCTAATAAGTAACTTGCAGTAAGCGAGATGTAAATGAGTAACACATGACCAATAGAGAATTAGGCCAACTTCAGAAACTTTCCTATATCAATACACATTGAGAAAATTTAAATTATCACATCTGCCTTATCAAGCGTCCTTTAAATATATTGCATAAAGCTGCTACGACAAAAATTACATCATCCCCAATGCAAGTTTCTTCACTGGTCTTATTATTAACAAAAGAGATAGGCCACAAGGATTTTAAAATTCTGAAGGTCTTACATCGTTCAATATGTACCCGGAGTCTAGACACCTTACGAGAATTTATTACCTCAGCGCTACTCAATTGTTTTTTACCCTTAGTAGAAGCTGGTAATACTAAGGAAGCCCCTCTTTCAGCAACCAGGTCCTTTACTGGAAAGCCTCTATCTGCAAATATCACATCACCAGGTCGAATTTATTCCAAAAATCCGCTTAGCTGTATTATTTGTTTGTCAGAAGTTTTTCCTCCATACAACTTTGAAACAAATGACACTTTACCTAATGGTGTACATGCAATTAGAAACTTAACAGTATTGTGGCTTTTATATTGTGAGAAGGTTAATGCTCTGGCATCAAGATCGAAAAGCTCTATCAATAAAAATTTCAGAGCAATCAATCAATGCCGTAACCATGCTCCAATTTTCTTTCAAAAATTTAGCAGGTACCCTTCTCCTATATTGTTGTTTAGATGGTACTCGTATATGTTTTTTAAGGACCTCAGCCAGTCTTCTTACCCATTCCTTGAAAATTGAGCTTGCAGCTGACTTGGAAATTTTGAAACGAAAGGCAAGGTCTTCATGTAATAAACCAAGCCGAAGTTTCATAAAAACCAAAAGCAACTGTTCTGTGTACTCAAGGGATGTATTTGTGAGAGGCTTCCACCCAGATAAAACCAGATTCAACAACGCAGTGAAGAAAGCAACATTTTGAATTTTGGTGTAAAAATTAAAAGCTTTTGCATTGGTCAAAATCTCATTTTGTGAATGTTTATGAGTTATGTTCACAAAGTTTGTCTCTAGTGCATGGAGCTTTTTTTCCATTTCATTTATTTCTTGAAAGGTTAAGTCAGTCTGGCAATCTACTTCTTTGGTATCAAGCTAAAATATAGGGGGTTCATTCTCAATTTCTGGAAAAAATTAAAGGAAGAAAAATTATTTCATACAATTAAAATTTATAAATTAATAAATATTAATCAGCCAAAAAATTTCAAAAGGAAATTTAAATTTTTAATAAATTGAACTAATTTTTTGATATTTTTCAAATTAACAAATATGCATGAGTTAAATAAACTAGATTAATATACAAATTAATACAATTACTAGGATTACTTTGCGATACTAACAAAATTTGAACACACCAGTTAAGGGAGCATTCCCCACTTCTCTACGTTTTACCTGCCTGTTATATCGGTTCACTGAACTTGATGAACCTTTATTCTTCATACTGGCAAATATAGATGGCACATAATCAGGATGCTCAGCATCACTAGAAGGTTTCCCTGCAAAGCATTTTAATTTCTGAGCATCACTATTTCTTTAGGTAATTTGCATTAAAAAAATTTTAGAAATGAAATAATTCTTATGATAATTAACAATGCTTTATTTATAACATTTATATTTATTATAGTTGACTATGTACACGATCAAAATTGAAAACTTAGACCAGGAATAGCTAACTCAAGGCACTCTTTCCACAATTGTTAGCATCTTTGATAATTAACTCTAATATAGATGACTTGGTAAAAAAAACTACAATTTAAAAACTGCATTAAAAAAGTACTGATGGTCTAATAAATATCTTGAATTAAATATTTCAAGCTCTACTCATTTTTATTTTATATCTAACCTAACTGATTGTATGAACCTGTAAAAAATTTATTAACAATAAAACTTAAGTTTGTACTTTTGTCTTATTTATTACATTATTTTTAAATTTCCACTATTAAGATTAACATAAAAAAAGGCACGATTTGAGTAAACAGTCATATTAATCCTTAAGTAACATCGTTTCACCTTTCCATGTTCTTTTGTTAGTTGGAAGTGGTATGCATAATTCTTTTTATCAGATAGTGACACTCTTCCCAAAAAAGTTGGCCACCCATGACTTAGGCTTAGTTAAAATTATCCTTTCATTTAACAAATCATATTAATAATAAAACGAAGCGCAACATATTACATTAAATTTTTATTACAACACAGATTAAAATTTAATTATTCTCACAAAACTAATGTCTGGATAATTTTGATTTCGACGCTACGTAATTACACTTAGATACACAAAAAATAATGATTTCATACAACAAATATTTGTGCATAATAATAATAACAGGTTATTTTTTGAATTTGTACATTTAAAAAATACAAATATATGTGATTGTGCAAATAATATAAATAAAATAAGTTGAAAACTACTTCATATTATTGTTATGAAAACGGTCGCCAAAAGTATGGCCAAAGTTACCATAAACAAGTTTGTAACAAAATACATAAGATTTTTTCGATAAAATGCAACAAAATAGAATTCAATCATTTCAATACTAACCTGTAATGAAATGCTTGTTACAAAGCGCAGATTTAGGATTTGCTTTCCAATTTTTTCTTTGCAATGCAGCCTTCTAGATGGATTTGTTGGAAAGCGGTACATTTTAACAGCCGAATGCAAATTTGTACCGCTTCTCATACTGCATCCAACTACAGAACACATAGTTCCCAGTTTGCTCTTTCTAGGGGTGCTCATTTTTAATTGATAAAATTTTTTTTTCGCGAAATCTAAGACAAATTAAAATAGCTACCGCCTACAAACGTACACAAAACAATATTATTTTGCTGAAACCGGAAAACAAAAAAGAGTTCCAACGACATCAGCGCCCCCATAGTAAGCTTTACGTTAGAACTTGTCCATACAAAACAATGTTATTTTGCTGAAACCGGATGAATAAAAGGGTTCCAATGACTACAGAGCCAAACATGGCAAGCTTTAAGGTAGAACTTGTCCATAGAGCTTCCCTCGTTTTTATCCAAATGACATTAATTGTCTCGTTAATCATTTTATTCTTATGTTAAGAATTATTTATTTTA